>JAVQKG010087721.1:0-10292 GCA_036025885.1 Hypseleotris bucephala
ATAAAAATTGTATCACATTGGAGAGATACAGGGTACAGATTTTGTTGATATGAACTTTATTTCAACATTTTGTGTGTTAAATAAAAACCTTTACATTCATGAAAAGCACTCAGTCCCACTGTATTGTGTGCTGCAGGATACAGTTATGTCAACAGCTCTATTAATAGTCACAAGTAAATGTTGTCAGATCATATAAAGGGAGGCTCTTTTGTCTTAGTCAGTCACTACAGTCAACATGGGGATTTGTAAACTCGGTTGAGGGGTTTTTGCAGTGTTGTTTCTCTTAAGTGTTTCCTAGTGGACACAGTGAATGTTTTTAAATAGTTTTTATTCCTGTTTCTGCTTCATTTAGCCGGTCCAGTGTTGTGACTCAGAAGAGGAGAGGTTGGGCTGATGGTAAGCATCCTTCTACACTACTCCCTCACTGGCCTGAATATTTTAGATTTAGCTTGGTTATACATCTAACACACTTTTCACTTACCATGTAGAGTTTTATTTAAATTTTGCCACTTTTGCCACACTAGAGCATTTGTTTTGCTTAATTCTTACGAGTGCTTTCTGAAATGTATGTAATGATTAATATATTTTGTAACATATTGGGCAGGTGTCGCTACATACATTTCAGAAAGTGTTCTCACAGTATTTTGTACTTTTGTGTTTTTGCCTTATGGGTTGACATTTTTACAGCTTATGCAAAGTAATGGTAAAATTGTAAAATAATTGGTACTGACAATTTAACTGTGCCTTATCTTTATCTAAAAATATAGTTTGAACATCAATAAAAATGTTTTATGTACCTGGTCAAATCTGCGTCAACCCAAATCTAATTGCTTATTTATTTTTAATTCTGTTGCTGCTGCATGTCATAATTCATTTATTTTCCTTTTGTGGTAGAAAAGCATGACATTGAACCAAGCTACAGATGCATGCCCAAAGCAAAGCCCCAAGTGAGCACCATCCCCTGTGCGTCCCGGCTTCCGAGCGGCCTGTCAGGGGCGTGGGGTGTCGGCGGGGTGTAGCTAGTGTCCCGTGCACATCCAGTAGGACCTCCCTGTGACACTGGAGGTCTGTGATGGATCAGGTTAGTAGTGAGCCGAGTCCGGACGAGCCAGACGCAGGGGGGCGAGTGGAGGCGGAGGGGGGCAGGAGGGCGTCCGAGTCGGAGCACGGCTTGTCCAAAATCACCCACAATGCCTTGGAGAACATGGGAGCGTTGGGCCATGGTCTGAAGCAGTTTTTCCAGCCACAGCGTCGACGCTCCTCCGTTTCCCCACACGACACTGGCTCTTCCTTCACGGGCGCCCCTCCCTCCGGGACAGATGTAGGGTCAGACACAGGGGACGCTCCCGCCTCCTCCGCACCCCCTCTGGATTCTGACAACACCAATGCCCCCCCCGCAGCACTGAGCCGCGTCCTGCAGCAGATCCGAGGACCTCCGCCCATCATGAGGAGGGGCACCAGTTTGCAAAGCCGGCGCAGCAAAACCAGCTCCGGAGAGGCGCCCCAAAAAGGGAGCCCTCAGATCCACCGCCGCAGTACCCATGAAGCGCTGCTGCAGGCGGGACGGCCTCGCTCGTCCTCAACCACAGACACGCCCACCAGCCCGGCCCTCACCGACATACTCCTGACCTCTGGCTACCACTCCACGGAGGAGCCAGACAAGGTGAGGCAAGGTCCCACTGTCATGTGGCTCCAAGTAAAGTCAACTAAATAATACAAAATATGTAATAGAAAATAATGCAAAATACATAAGTTTGTAAGGTGTGAGAAATTTGATTTGATACTAAAATTATAAAACACATATGGATTGTTTTGTATATTAATTAAGTTTAATAAGAAGCTTTATTTGACAAGTGCGACAAAATTTCAATTTCTCAAATAATCAGTCTAAGTCATTAATTAATCTGTCAGTGTGTGTTAAAAAGTGTGTGTATAAAGTTGTTTTTAATCCATATGAATGAAATAACTGTAATGAAATAGTATAGAAAATAAATGAATTGCTCAGAGCAGGGGTAGGTTGTAGGTTTACATGGGCTCACCTTAAAGAGTGAAGATGAAGTGTCAGTGGTTACTATGTGCTTTAAGCTGTTCTAAATTTAGCCTCCTCGCTAAGTCTCCTACAGGTCATTGAAAGGTGGCTCGCAAGCTTAAACAAAATCATACCTATACCATAAACTTTTAGTTCCTGTACACATGGTCACTAAAGATGGCCACTTTACATAGCCTTGAGTAGACTGGGGCAAGTATTAAGAGTCACTAGAAGACAAGTTAAAAGCACATTAACTTAATCTACAATAAGCAACTAAATATATAATGTTTACAAAATGCCACAACAGGTACCATAAAAATAATAGCACAAATGAAACAGAATCGATTGTCTTGTTTTATATTTGTCACCTCTGATGTTGAACAAGAATGTGTGAAAAATATACAGTATTTGTCCAAATTAAATCTGGCATATTTACATGTTAACTCAATGTCTTCATGTTAATAAATAAGCACTGTCCCATTTTAAATAAATACATACATAAATACATACATAATGGATGCATAACATCAATAGCGGCCAATATCTGTATCGGCCTATTCAGATGCCAAGGAATTTCATATCAGTGCATCCCTAGGAAAAATGCCTAATTGTGATTTACTGTTTATTATTTGCTGTGTCTGTGTTCTGGTAGTTGGACCGTTATGATGGGACAGGCCCTGCTGTTTCGCCAAATGCCCTCTCGTACAGTGCAGATGGTTACGACGTGGTGGACAGCACTCCTGACCCTCAGCGGACCAAACAGGCCATTGCCCAACTCCAGCAGAAGATCCTGAAACTCACGGAACAACTCAAGATCGAACAAACGGCCCGGGACGACAACGTGGCCGAGTACTTAAAACTTGCGAATAATGCGGACAAACTTCAAAGTGCTCGCATTAAGCAGGTATTTGAGAAGAAGAACCAAAAATCAGCCCAGACGATCCAGCAGCTGCAGAGAAAACTGGAGCACGCACACAGGAAGCTGAGAGAGGTGGAACACAACGGTATCCCACGGCAACCCAAAGATGTATTTAGAGACATGCACCAGGGCCTGAAGGATGTGGGAGCCAAGGTCAGCTTTTCAAGATAATAGAATAAACAAAATTTAAATAAATTAACAAAATCATAATAATTAATTTAATTGAATTGAATAAAATTTAAATATCATAACGTAAGTTACTGTGCACAAGTTCCGACCAGGCTGACCAGTATTGTCATTTTCAGTGTAAAAAAAGCAATAATTTTGATCTTGTTAAACGTGCTAACACACCATCTAATTTTTCTTTTCTTCTAAGAGTAGGAGAGAGTTATTCATTTGTTAACTATCAATTTATAAAAAGTACTAATATTTGCCTTTGAGCAATAAGACTACAGTCAACTGGGCATCTTTGGCACATGCAAAAATCATATTTTTACAAAAAACACATAAAACATGGGAATTTCAGTTGTTTTTGTTGTTGTTAGGTTACTGTATTTGCAGTTTGTACGTCACACCAGTTTAGAGCTTGGGATTGGGTAACAGTACACTGAGCCTCTCTGCCTCTCCTCACAGGTGACAGGTGGGCTTTCCAGTATCTCTCAGGCCACTCATTCTGCTGCTGGAGCTGTGGTGTCCAAGCCGCGGGAGATTGCTTCTCTCTTTCGTAATAAGTTTGGCAGTGCTGATAACATCGCTGCTCTAAAAGACTCTTTGGATGAAACACCGGGAGATGAGGCTGTCGGGGTGAGCAGGACTCTGGGGACAGGACAGTTACAGTCGAGGTACGCTAGTGACGAGGACTGTTCTAGTGCTACGTCCGGCTCTGCAGAAGTTAACAGCACCACAGGAGCGCCAGGGGGGCCGCCCAACTCAAAGGGAAGCACTCTGGAACACGGCCAGGCCTCTGGTTTCGATGCTATATTCCACGAAATGCAAGAGCTTCAGGAAAACAAAGGAAGACTTGAAGAGTCTTTTGAAAGTTTAAAAACTCACTATCAACGGGACTACACTCTGATAATGGGGGCACTACAGGAGGAAAGATACAGGTAGGCCTAGTCCAGCTGGAATATTTCTAGGCTGACACTGGTTGTTTGCTTCAGTTTGTTGAACCACTTTCTTTTTTTGCAGGTGTGAGCGCTTAGAAGAACAACTTAACGATTTAACAGAACTTCATCAAAATGAAATTTTAAACTTAAAACAGGAGCTAGCCAGCATGGAGGAGAAGATAGCTTATCAGTCTTACGAAAGAGCAAGGGACATACAGGTAAACAATATTTGTTGAAATTGTTGAAAGATGATGTGCCATATGTATAAACTCGTTTTAATCTGACACTCTCTCTGCCCTGTAGGAGGCGCTGGAGGCGTGTCAGACTCGAATTTCCAAAATGGAGCTCCAGCAGCAGCAGCAGCAGGTGGTGCAGCTCGAGGGGCTGGAGAACGCCACGGCTCGAACTCTTCTCGGAAAACTCATCAACGTGCTGCTCGCTGTCATGGCTGTCCTCCTGGTGTTTGTGTCCACTGTGGCTAACTGTGTCGTCCCATTGATGAAAACACGCAGTCGCACACTTTCAACTCTGCTTCTAGTCATCGTACTTGCCTTTTTCTGGAGGCACTGGGAGGCTATTTCAGAATATCTGCACCGCTTCCTCTTGGACCAAAGATGACCTCTTTATTATGTATCAATGTGGAACAGTGGATTTGTGAAGGGAGGACTTACGAGTACAGAGAGGCCAGGCTCAACAATCCAGCCTGACTTTCTGTCTTTGGTGCAATTGTGGCATGGGCACATAAGGGTAAATGAGACGTACAGTACTGTGCAAATGTTTAGGCAAGTATGAGGAAATGCTTTTTTACCTTTTTAAGCTCCACAAATCTCATACTCAGCACAAAGAGAATAATGTAAACAACCTACAACCTCTGATGAAATGGTGAGAAGTCTGAGATAAACACACTTTCTCAATAATAAAGAAACTGCTTATTTTGACAGCTATTTACCAAGTAGCATGTCTTCAAACCTGCCCATGACATTATCAGCCCAGTACTGTAGATGTGAGAGATGCTGAGAGAACTGCACATTTGATTTCTCTCTTGAGTGAATTTGTTTACATGTGGAAACCTCGGCATTGTTTCCCCACAGCTGTATTTCAGAGTTTTATTAACTACCTTCAAGTGGTGGTGTTTTTTGAAGTCATTGCTGTTTTTACTAATTACTGGTGATTTTGTTTTAATTTGAAAGTAATGAACGGATAGTGATCTGCTGTTCACTTCCTGCTGTTGATAAGTTTGCTCTTTTAGCTTCTTTGCCTGACACTTTCTACATTGATATATTTTTCTGTCATTTTTACTCTGTTTTTTAAATTTCAGCTTGTGTGACCATTGACCAATCTTTTCTCGTCCTTGGAGCCCATCCTAGTTTCTTCTCACAGCACTAAACTATGAACTCTGTAAATCTGCCATGGAATCAGACTTGCCACTGGATTAAGGATTAATAATAATAATAATAATAACAATAATGATAATAGATTTAATAATAATTAGGATGTTGTTTTATTTTAATGTGTGAAGTCAATAACACTGATCTTGCCCCCAACCAGGATATGACAACATTTAATAGTGTTGTGACCCCACCCTAACTGGACCCTGTATCCTGGAGGCTGTCCCACTGCAAGTCATTTGTGACATACTTGAAGAGCAGTTGCGCGCTCGAAGACTCAGTGCTTCCGTACGATTTCTATTAGTAACAATGAAATAGTCAAACTTTTTAGTTTTTTTTTATTTTTTAAAACAAATAAAATTGCTGTTTAAAATGTGTAATGTTTTTTAATTGAAATGTTTGTACATTATATAAAATATAATATAATATAATATAAATATATATAAAATATGTTGAGGATGAGCAACTGTTGAGGATGAGCAACTGCTCATAAGTCCAATAGATTTCCTGCAACAGAAGAGTAAAGAAGACAATTTACTTTTCTGTGACAAATAATCTTTAGTGCAGGGTGGCATTGGCAAGGCAAGTTTATTTGTATAGCACAATTCATTACAAGGCAATTCAGGGTGCTGTCCAGAAAGAAAGACATGTTAAAGTACAATTAAAAAGTAAATATTAAACAGCCTATAGTGCTCCTGTCTTTTAGCATGGTGATTATTGGTTTGATTCCTCCCTGGGTTGTCAGGTGAATTTAAATTGCTTAATAAATGTACACACTCACTGTCCAATTTTTAGGCAGACCTTATACCTAAAACAGATCGACTGTTGTGGTGTACTGCTGTTGTCTATCATGCATTTTCTACTTTTTGGATCATTACCGACGCCAGGAGGTTATGTGATCGCCTCCGTTAGCGTGCGTGTCTGATCAAGATTATGCAAAAACTACTACACGGATCCGGATGAAACAGGGAAGGTCAGGACTGGTTTAAGGAAGAGGTGATTAAAATTGGGTACATCTGCGATGAATATTAAGTTATTAATTAAGCTTAAACCTTTTAGTGCTATAACTGAAACAGTTTTTGCCAGATTTTCAAACTTTCTGGGCAGTTACATATGATGAAGACACTGACAGATGCAGACTCTAAAGCCTCTTTAATAAATAATAATTGATTAATTAACTAATAACTACTTGGCATCTAGATGATTTGCACTTAAGGCCCAAAATTCTGTGCTACACCCCTGAGAATAATAGCAGCAAACTTAAAAGAATAAAGTTTTATTTGATTACAAAATTTAAAAACATTTGACATAAAGAGTTATTCTGCAGCCTTCCTCCCTCGTTTTCCTTTTGCAGGGGCGTCATCTGATTTTGCTGGACTCTTGTTTTGTTTCTTCTTCCCAGTTTTCTCCTTTTCTTCTTTTGCAGCTTTAGATTTTCCTTTGGGTTTCACCGCCTCAGAGTCGTCTCCTTCCTCAGTCTCTGCAGATTTTTTTGCTTTAGGCTTTTTTGCTGGAGCAACTTTTGAGGTAGAACCTTCATCGTCTTCTTCAGCACTTTCCTTGGGCTTTTTTGCAGGTTTAGGCTCCTATAGACAAGACACAGCAGACTATAACCAGTAGTACATTTGATTTACAAGTCACAAATCACTGGCCCTTACCTCAGATGACTTTTCCTGTTTTGAACCTTCTTTTGCCCCTTTCTTCTTGGCATCTGCTATAGAAACAACCTACATTTAATATATCAAAAAAGTAATAATGTTAGGTCTAAGTTAGAAATCTACCAGTTTTATTCTTTTTCTTGGCTTCACCCTTGGCTCCATTTTTTGCTGCCTTTGGGGCCTTTTGCACATTGGGATCTGCATTTTCTCCTTTTGCTTTGGACTCTTTGCTTTTTGGTGCAAGAGGTGCAAGCTTTTGACAAGACATATGAAATAAATATCAGGAGTTGACACACAAAATACAGTAAAAAAAGCAGAAGAAGTTACCCTAAATTTCCCAGTTGCGCCCGTGGTCACAGTAGCATTGGCAGGCCTGACTAGTGTCCCGTTTTCGATGCCCTTTTTCAAAGCTTTGCGCACCAATGACTTGAGCCTCACCACATCCACCGAGGGGTACTTTTGATGAATGTACTTTTGTATCGCTTGAGAAGAAACACCCTTTCTGGAGTCAAGTTCCTTCAAGGCTTCCCTGACCATGATTGCAGTGGCAGGATGCGTGGTTAGTTTACGCACCGCCGCAGCATCTACTAAAATCAAAGCATAAAAACACATTAACAAGTACGTACCAACTTGATAATCTAAACTTAATGCAATTGTTTACTGATAGGAGAAACATAATTCCAACCTGGTTTGTGCTCCGTCTCTTCTTCTGGAGAGTCCTCCTCGGTGGGAGATGGGGGATCAGCAATGGCAACCGCTGCCTTCTTAGGACCCATTATTTGAGAATAAACGAACTTAAAACCACAAAAGTACTAAAGATAACAGGAGTTGCTTGGTCTCAGCGGTACGGTTCACACTTCCAAGCTCTGTGACAGTAGTGCGGACTCAAGCTGCGCCTTTAGCACTTCCGGACAGATTCACCCAGGTGTTTTACTGCAGCAGGTGTAAGCAATTAGCCCAGATTCACTATAAAATTGGCAGCTGTTAGTTAGCCCAGACTTAGTTGTGTGTTTTAGCTGGATATGTAGGCTAGTTGAATGCTAATGACTTTCAAAGATAGATAGACAAGAGCCATACCACCACACTACCAAATTTAATGTTGCTATAGATAGAGGTCTGACATCTCATAGAATTGAATAAAATAGTCACGTTGTAAGCAAATAGTCACGTAGGAAACTTCTAAACTGCAGAAATGACCATAATCTCCAAAGTCTCATAAAGCAAGATACTTTTATTAATCTCCCATGTCTGATGGATGTCCACAGTATTTTTCACATAAAGATTTCTGAAGCTAACACACAAACCATGTTGAGAATAAAAAGCACACAAATTGAGACAGATGTAAAAACAGCCACAATAGCCCACAATAGGCCTGGATATGCGTTTAATGCTTTGTGATCGATGCTCAAATTCAGATAACATAGAACTTCTTCATAACCATAATGCATGTAACACAGTGTCGCAGCTCTAAGCCACTTCTGGAGACAACTATGTGTATTTTTCCTCAAAAGCTGCAAAAATAAAAACATATAAAACACAAAATACATGTAAGAGGCCCACAACAGCATGAAGACAGATGAAGTGCAGCATGGCTTATCTACGTGGCTTAGGTTTTGAGAAATACATTATAATTTCTCAAATATTTGTTTTGTGTCATATATGTATTCAAGTAGTTTTTGTAGTTTCACACCACCAGCCATAAATATTACCTCTGTCTAAACTAAGTAGCTTTATCATACCGTATTGTTGCTTATTTGCAGCTGCATTTTTGTGGTTAGAAACAATAAAACATTTATCTGTGCACATTGCTTCATCTTTGAAATTAGCGTCTTTATCTCATCATAATAAATAATAATGTCATTTACAAATATATCTGATCAAATACATAGGATTTAAACTCTTACAGTGCTGCCATTTGTTATCAGCAAACTACTGCCAAAATATATGAATAGAATCATATTTAATAATAAAACTTTCAATGGCAAAGGTGCATTTTACATTCTGAAAACTTTAACACTTGCTTCATAACAACAAAATTATGACATACAGTATCTTTCAGAACAAAAATCCAACTACTGTCCTCAAAGCCGGCATATTTCTCTATTTTCTTTCTATTTTCATTCGACAAATAATTTATTTATAAAAATTATGGTTAACTGTCAGAGGCATGAAGTGCATTAAAAGCAAGACACCACGCTATGTTTATATTCTCTGTTGATGGTTTAAGTCTCACATCTACAGCGCAGCCTGGTACAGAGGTTGGAGCGATTAATTTCTCTCGTTTGGCCATCTTTGTTGTTTTCATCTGGCCCTGATTCTTTGTGAGTCTGTTTGTCTTTGAGGTCACCTGGAGATGACGGACACGATCACAGGAAGCAGAGCTGATGTGAGGAGACTGGAGGAGAAACGCCAACAGCCTGAACCACACTCCATGGCGTTCTCCTGAAACCAAATAAATCACAAACTATGACTGTGGTTATTTGAAACAGCTAATGATAGAAAAATAATACCTCAATGTGTTTTTTAAAGATCTTAATAATATGGCCATGTAAAATAAAGGCTTTTTAAATTGTTATATGTTATATGAAGAGTCAGTGCCATGGTTTTTCTTTCACCTTTTTTCAATCAAGTTTTTGTTCCAAAGCACCAATGAGCACCTTCAACACAGAATAATTATTTGACCGATATTCCTTAGCACTTTTGACCTTTTTGTAGACCTTGTAGACCTATTCTAAATCCTATGCAAATTATAACAGCAACACCACATACATTTAAAAAGCATATGAAATACATTGCAGAACATTTTTTTTCTTTTTTCTAATGTTTTGGTCTATTTATTATAAGATATGTGGACCCTTGAAGCTGCACTACCTAATTTATTTTTCCTTGTATTTTGGCAGAGATAATGATTTAGTTATTAATACATCATAACGGAAGTCATCTGAGAAAAAATGAGACTTTGAGGTCACCTGTGTGGTCTGTATTGTAAGGGTTTTTGTTTAAGAGCAAGGAAATCAATCATTTGCTTTCATAAGGCAGGAGCACTCTGATTAGTTGATATGTCATTTATCTTGAACTAGAATCTATCAGGAATAATGTGAAGGACCTGATGTTTCATTTCAAAATTCACACCTTATTCAAAGTGTTTATTTAAGAATTAAAAGCCAACTCTACTACAAAGTACATCCCTTC
>JAVQKG010087939.1:0-13499 GCA_036025885.1 Hypseleotris bucephala
CATGGTAACTTGGGAGCTGTAATCTAAAGCGTTACCAAATGTCATTATGCATTTTACAGAAAATTGCCAGTGTAATTATTGAGCTGCTTGTACTAAATTCCCATGATTCAGTTTTGCACATGTTAAAGTTACAGTGAGTTCTTATCTCAGTTATTTCCAGACCCCTCCAACTTGAAACTATACTCTTCTCTTTCCTTTAAGCCATTTCATTCATTTGGGTGAGTGCAGTAGCTTTGGCCTGGTGTCTCAGACTGTAAGCTTTAGGTAAAGTGATCTCCCCTCTCTGTCTCATCAGGAGAATACACACCACAGTTTGGTTATTGACTTTACCATCAGCAAAAACGTACTGCTGAAGATGTTAACATGCAATGGTTTTACAAAGAAACAAAGTCATTTTAATACTCTTTTTCATCACTAATTTTCATCATATTTTAGTTTTACTTTTAATTTCACTATAAATGTCAATGGTATGAATCTGTAAATATTAATTGAATGCAATCTTCTGAAATACACTAAAATATATTTAAAAAAAGAACATTTTAAAAACTATTTCCCTAACATTATGCCTTCATACATAGCTAATTTTAGCACAGTACTGTATCTGGTTTCCAAGTTGTGCTGGTACTTACAAGTAACCATCCATTGAGGGCTCATGCCAGTGCATTTTGCCTTAAGATAATAAGAAGCAGTAGCACCTCATTTGAAGGTGATCATGGCCCTGAATTAATGACACACCATCTTATATCCATGCTGTGTCTGTCCAGAGAAAAGAAAGTGGCCACACTATGATTTTGACCTATAAAATAAGGAAAGTTAAAATAAGGTCAAATGGCTATCTTACTTACTGTAAAGTCTGCATGTTCTCTCTGTGTTACCATAGGCTCTTTAGGGTACTCTGACTTACGTCCACTGTTCGAGATCATGTAAGGTGAATTGGTGACTTTAAATTAGGCCTTTAATGAACGCATGTGATATTCTTTCTGCCAGCCCTGTGATTGGATAAGATGAGGAAAACTAATGCAAGGTGCAGTCTGTATGTTTCCTAAAATATTAAAAAGCCTAAAACTGAAAATGCTTAACATTGACTATCTTTTGCTGTTCTATGATGGAGTTGGAGTTTAGGCCACAGATGTTGATGTAGATGCCATGGGATGGACTAAAGTAAAAACAATAGTTAGTTAATATACAGATGACCAATTTTAATTGATAGAACTGGGTCAGATAAAGCATTTTAAATTTTCCAGACATTTTTATTTTATTTTAGGAAACTTCCAGGCTACACCTGCATATTACTGTTTTCAACAACTACTGTAAGTTTTTGATCCATCACCCTCAAAAGGTTGTACATTTTTGCAGTTATAATTGAGAGTAATGTTATCCAGTTAATCCTCAGCCCTGATAGCTGCTTGTATTTGAGAGGGGGGAGATTTGAGGGAGTGCATAATAGCCTTCTCTTCCCCTCTTCAGCCTGGGGCCCACTGTAGATGTGGTGGACCAAGCCCCAGACAAAACTCCATGGTTTGGCACACACTACATTTGAGCCCTATCACTGTTTCCAGTTGAACCGGCTCCCATACAAACACATAGGCAACTGGCACCTTTTCTTATTTAGTTGTCGGTCAAGAGTACTTAATTATATTCAAAAAGACAGTGCGACATATCATCTCAGTCTGGCCAGAGTATGATCATTTTTCCTTTCTTTCCCGCATTTCCCCTTTAAATGAAAAGGAACAGATGCACAGTGGTAGAGCTTTGAAAAAGTCTGACAGAGAGTTATTAAAGCAACACTGAAAATGATTTTACCATAATATATATACAGCCTCAAGATGGTTGCCTGACAAGAAACAGGGACAATGATCCGTCTGTAACTTACTTTTCACCAAGAAGGCCACCCTCAAACTGTCACTTCAACACAACTATTCAAGCTCACACACTCACTGCTGCCCACTTCAGTTTTACCTACATTTTAGCTCAAATAGCCTATCATATCAAGCCAGTGGATTCAGCCATGCACATACTGTATATGTTCAAGTCAGATACTTTCAAAAAATTGTGTGGTTCTTGATCCTGTGTGGACCAGACCAGAGCATAATGCATGAACATTAGTTGTTACAATGTAGTCTACCTAATTTTAAGAGATAATTTGGCTAATCATCTTTCCAAACCAAAAATGAACTACCATGCTGAATGCTAACTGATTTACAAGCACAAATAAAGATAAATGCAGACAAGCAGTGTGTCAGCAACTCATTCAGACTGATCTCCCTCACTGACCTAAATGCTCTCATCTACTCCTCATATTTCTGAAGTACAATAGACTGTATGTCATAGAATCCCCCACATACTATTGTACCACCCAAGTGCTACACAGTGTGTGATGTGTCTAGCTGTGTGTCAGTACACTTGCTTTGATTTTTCAAGCTTGCTTTAATTTATTTGAGAGAGACACATACTATGAGTTAGCGTGCTCAGACCAAAGCCAGGAAGTATGTGACATGTCTACATCAGCGACAATGGAGGCTGACAAATTAAGGCTGACGCACTCTGTCCCTGCTTTGGGTCCTGCTTCCATAAAACAGCTTTGAACGTTTTAATTAAACTAAACAGGACCATTCCCAGGCTGGCCCCGACGACGATGAGCTATGTACACTTATGAAGACAAACAAGGCCATCTTTTACAGGGTAGACATCAAATGCGCGTCTTGTTTTATGTCACCCTGGGCCCGCCATGTTGACTTTCATTATTTCTAAAATCCATCTGGAATTCTGATGGGCATATTTTGAAATAAAAGGCCCCAAAACCACAAAGCAGCCATGTCTTGAAACAAAGGTCTTTGTGGTTTTGTCTCTTTCTCGTGGTCAACAACAGCCTGGCAGGCTCTGAACTCAGATACTGGCTCATGTCTGTAATTTTAGTCCACACCATTATCATTACAACAAGTTACACATTTTTGGAAGCACAAACAATTGTTTCATTTATAACTAAGCCTGCATGGTAAATTGTAAAATGTACAGAATGTAATATGAGGACTTGCCGATTTGCCTTTGCTCAATAA
The DNA here is from genome assembly GCA_036025885.1 of Hypseleotris bucephala. Taxonomy (NCBI): domain Eukaryota; kingdom Metazoa; phylum Chordata; class Actinopteri; order Gobiiformes; family Eleotridae; genus Hypseleotris; species Hypseleotris bucephala. The sequence continues at coordinate 3,057 of JAVQKG010087939.1, forward strand.
GGCCACATGAATACAGTTTGCACATATTACTTTTGCATAGGCAGTTGCCACCAGAGGGAGTCTTCTTAGCCTAAAAGCAGTCCCCAAGAGGCACCTCTCTCTTCTGATTCAACATCTACAAGTCACAACACAAACTAAATGTATTGATGACTTTGAGTTCATGGATAACACTTATTCAAAGTGTCTGTCTCTCATGAAACCAGTAGATCATTATCAGTCATCATTAGTCACACTTTGGTAATATTCCCCGCAGCTGAGCCAGCCCAGAGCTGTCTGTGGGACTTTATAGGACTTACTGTTGTGGTGGAGAGTCCACACTGGGGTAATGCCTATTGTTACAAGACCCAGCCTTGCCTGGCCTAAAGGCCTATAAAAGCCATTCGTCTCGTTTCTCTTAGTTTTCTGTTCAACAACAGCACGTGTGCACCCGGGAGCGCAGGCCCGTCCCATTGCCAGTATTGCACGCTCAGGAGGAGGAGGCAGGTAGTGCTTTGTTACCTGGAACACACATTACCTGGCTGCGCAATCACATGCATGGACTCCGTCAAGATGTCTTCAAAACAAGAACTATTCGTACAGCAACTTACAGTGGCATGAAGTCTATAAGACAGACCAGTTCACCTGCAACTAAAATAGGCTATATGCCAAAGCTTCGTGGTGAAGGTATAAGGACGTGAGAGCCACTTCCTTCTGAGTATTTGACTTTTATTTAGCCTTTAAGTTTTTAGCATCTGTCTATTACTAAGATCGAGCCTGTGAATTGCTGCTGTATCATGGATTTGACACGGGTGGACACTGACCAGAGGATTCAGCTCGACATGTTGGGAAGCATTCGCCCGACTGCTATCTGGAAAGGTTAGAGTAGTCTCCAATGTGAACACACTGCGAAACCACGTTATAATACAGTGCATGGCCTAAGTGGGACTATCGATCATGCACAAACCCCTCCGAAAGCGGAGTCTCTACGTGTTCCTGTGTTTTGGCATCTTGTACCTGAAACTCGGGTGAGTAATTGTTGTTACCTGCATGTGATTCCAACGCACACAGCGTCTTTACGCACAGTAATGGAGGCACTACAGAGATGAATCGCCGTGTTGTATGTTGCCCCCAATGACCTTATTAATTAAATCTTAACTGCAGGCGAAGATGAGTGACGTCAAGTTACCGCCACGTGACTAATGCCGTGCATCAAACTGTATAGATGTTGGTTTAGTTGCCAAATAAGATACTTTACTACAAAAGATAATTTGAGCCGCTGTCTTTGCTCCAAAAGCACGTCAGCGCTGCATTCCTTCATTAATAGCGGCACCGTGAGCTGTATTTCCACATTCCTTTGCCCACACGGACTTTTTACCTGTTTTGCAATAGCTCACCTTGACGCATAAACAGAAGGACGTGTATCTAATCCTACTGCACTTCGCTATAACGGATTCACTCGGACCTGGCACCTTTTTACAAATGAGACTGGTTCTGTCTCACGTCAGCTCCAAAGCCTATAAGGTTTTATGTCTGAAATGTTTAGGGAGTTAGATTGAAACATCTCGTCTTGTGCGTTTGGCCTGGTCCACAACTTACAGTATTTTCTAATGGACCTAGGCCTATATTGCAAGGCAGGGGAATGGGTGGCATAGTACTTTACCACAAAATAGGCGTATTTAGGCCTGTATTTTAGAAGCTAGGTAAAGGCTACAGTGTATAACCGTTGTGTATAACTGATAAGAAAATAGAATTAAAAACAAAACAAACACACACTCACACAGACAAAAAAACAAGTTTGACTTTTATGTGTATATGGCTAGAAACATATAACCTAAAATGTTTAGTGCACTGGTTAATTGTGTTTGGAAAACCCCCTATGCATGTCAAGGAGCTGTAGTTTGTGAGTAAAGCCTATTGGTTCTTTGTGGCGTTCATTCCCTCCACTGCCACATCTTTCACAGCACCCTCTTCATTCAGCGCTGCTGCAGCCTGCAGGTGCTGACGGACGGTCACGATGCTGTGGTGATAAAAGCCCGCGTAGGGCCATGAGTCAGTGGTGTCAGAGCTGGCTGAATTAAAAGGCATATTTGAGTGGACTATAGACAAGTTTCTGCCTGATGAGATTTGTATGCAGTAAATTACAAAAGAATTACAACATGACATTCACTAGTCACAGACAGCTTAAGGTTAAAGCAGAAGAAATAACAAGGGGCATTTTGTGTTTACAGTGTCCATGCATTAATTAGGTTAGTAGGTAGTATTAAGAGGAGCATATATTTTTTTCATTCGATATATTAAATATTTTCATTGAATCATGACAAAAGAGAGCAAAGGGTTTCATCATAGCAATGCAAATGAGTGATAGTTCTGTTAAAGTTAGATTAATTGAGACCAACTTGATGGAGCAGTTATATTTGCCAAAAGGAGCACAGGGTTTTGCGCATGGGTTTGTTGAAGGCATTTTCTTTTTCTGGGCTGGTTCTGTTGGAGGTTTAGAGCTGAGGGGTGTGTGATGATGAATGAAACCTCGTTCTCCTCTAACACGGATCGGATCAGTGTCACCCTATTGTCCCGTTGTGGCCAAGTGGGCGGATTGTAGCGCGTCTCTGCCCAATGGCAGCCGCGTCTCTCATGAGAGCAGCGCAAGGCACTTCTCTGCCATGCACGAGCCCTAAAAGCATCATCCTCATCCTTAGTCCGGCTCGTGAGCTCAGACATGACACAGCCGATGTCAGTGCGCGCACGGCCCCGGGAGCTCGGAGCTGCGTAAAGCCCGCGAAGACGAGCAGCACGCGCAGCACGTCTCTCCGTGATTCAAAGGGAACTTAACGCCGAGGATTAACGGGACTTGTGTTTTATCTGACTCGAGCCGCGCGTGGCCGCCTGCTCCATGTCATCATGATCATCTTCTCGTCGCGCAGTGTGCTGCTGTCAGTCTACTATCCGCAGATCTTTCTCATCCTCACGAGCGGCAGCTACCTGTAAGTGCGCCAATTAACGCCTCTAGTCAACTACTGACGCACACTTGTGCAGAGCAGGAACAGACTGGATTTATAATGTGTGGGTTTTGTGTATCGTTTTGGTCACCTATTCTTTTTGGGCAGTGAAAGTATTACGTCTAGACTGGATAACATGCATGTATTTAATACATCGTGGCAAGTATATAGGTGCTCAACATACTTCTATAGCCTAAATACACACAATAGAACGAGTAATTACAAATCCTCATTCAATTCAGACCTGTCGCTAAAATGCACCATTGTAATTTGATCTGTAAAAACAGATCGGTCATGTACAACTATTTTGTTGAGTTTCTGTCTTCACGGGCTCAGTTTGGCCACGGAGTGGCAGAGATGTTCAAGACAATCAGATGCAGAGCCAGTGTCTAGTGGAGAGGAGACCGTTGACCAGTCAGCGCGCACCCGACTTGGTCGTTACGCATTACCTCACCTTTGGTCATTTGGAGTTACCACTAAAATAGCAATGTTCCAATAATATGCACATGATTGACCTGGCAATGCGACGTGTCTGTGAATTAAATGGGAATGACTGGCTTCCTTAAAAGCTTCCCAAAGAATTAGTGAGCCGTGCGCCGCGCGGAGAGGAGACCCCAAAGCTGACGTTCAAATAGATGTGGTTTTTGGTCTGCAGCTGAAAGTGGGCTGCGCGGCTATGTTTAGTGATGGCTCCAAGATTTAAGCCACACCGTTGTTTGTTTGGATTGTTCCACTGTGCTCACTGTTCAGAGCTGACCACCAGAATTAGTTTAAGGAAGAACATTTGAATGAGGGCCAAAATAATGCTCTGCCTCTTCCTAAAGCTGTGCCACACATTTGCTCCATATAGCCAAAAACTATTATACATTATTCCTTAAATAGTGTTTCAAATCCAGTGGGTCAACTTAAAATAATATTTAGTGAGCATATTGAGTTGATGATATTAGCAAATAAACAGCTGGGGGAAACTTCAATTCAGCAGATATTAACACTTAATTTCCTATAGCTGTGGAAAAAGAAGATCATTTTTTCACTTGACAGAAGCAACTTGTGTCTCTGGCATTTTTTCTCTTCCTGAGTGCATTCCTGGGTAGAGGATGCATGCCTGGTAGCCTAATAGTGTGTCAGTACAGTTCAAGTGTTCTGTGTAGTGATGGAATAGGTGGCTGTGGACACACTGGGTTTAGACATTTCATTTTGGGCCACACAACCTCTGATGTAATCTGTATAGACTGCTACAAAAAACTGAAGTCAGCTCTGAATTTTATTTTTTTTTTAAGTTTTTCCAAAGGACGTTTATGTTAAAAATTCATATATGCACACAATATTGTCTTACAAATATGCAAACATTCATATATGCATATCATGGCTATTTCTATATGTTTCTGCTCTGTATTACAACTACATGCAAATCACAAAAATGCATCACATTGATTGTATCACAATTTATTGAGGGATCCCACCCAGTCCTATGCTTCATTTATTGTTCTCAGCTGCAGCACATTCATAGTTCCTTTGTCATTTGTTTTCTAGCCTTTGTAAATCTCACACATAACCCCTAACATTGATTATGCTCACTTTAATGGACAGTTTAAACAGGTTATATAGGTTACAAATTAGTTGGACGTTTTAAGCACCCTTGAAAGGCCTAAATTTTAGTTAACATTTGTATAATGCTCACCCAGGAAATGTGGCTAATTGAAAATAATTGTGATATCCTTAAATTAAATAGGCCTATATCAACATTTGGCAGACTGGCTAGTGTTAACATCAAGCCTTTATTAAAATGTATTATAAATTACGGGGATTATACATATCCATTCAATTAGGGGAAGCATATGTGAGTTTCCCCACTCACTTTGGACATGGCCATGGTTGCCCAGGACGACCACATACAGCTGGGTCACAGAGGTTAGTGGAGTTCAAGCCTGTTTAAGCACACAGCCCGACAGCGCTGGTGTTTACGGTGGGCCTTAAATACACCTGACTCCAAAGACTGACACATGGTTCTTAGTTTCATCTGGTCCAACAAAATGAGAAAGCATTGATTTGAGCTTAGTTATTAAGATATTAAGGATTAACTATCATCTGTAATATGTCGGCCTCTTTGATAGGCCTTTCTTATGAGGAGGTTTGCAGTAAAGTTTGTTTTAATATTTAAACATTTTCAAATACACTTGTGGAGGAAAACAGGTTTAGTTAATAAGTGTGTAGTACACATATTAGTAACAGCTAGTTTAAGTAGTCGTTTTATAATGCTGGGAAAACTGCTGTGTATTTGATCATATATCTGAACTACAAGTAGTTATTTTAGATTGCACAGTTTACCTGTTGTTTACAGACTTGTAACTATGTGTATTTGGAAACACATTTTGGTTAGAGGTACATCTTTAGTTTTTAGTATTAACATCAATCAAAATTCTTGGCATAATTGTTTTAAATAAAATTTGAAGTCCTAAAGTAGTTGCTTTTACATCCAGTCTTGTCAGTTACGCTTTACTCCTCTAGACTGGTTTGTCCTGATTGTGGTGAAGCCTTGAAGCTCCACGTCATCCTTCAAAGATGCCGTTATTTGTCCGAACTCATTTATGGCTCCTTGTGTCTGACATGTTTGAAAAGTATGTGTCTACATGGTTTCGAGGGCTATAAACACAGTTGCGGAGAACTCTTTGCTTTGCCATAATCTGTTTTGGCTTTCTCCGTGGTTGCGAACCCATTGCTCGACATGTGTTTTGATATTATCACATTGACGGAGCCGACGTGATGAGGTTTCCTCCAAAGAGGGCATTGGGGAGGAGTGTCATTTTACTGAATGCACAATAACAATCCACAAACCTGTGTTGAAAGCCTCAATGTGCATAGTTTCCACAGAGCGGCCCAAATGAAAGCATATTTATGAAATTCATCCTTAGCACTTTAGACATGAAATATGTTTCAAACAGATCATAACTAATAATTTAACGCATGACATTTGGTTTAAAAGTCAAAATCATGGGTTTACATCACGACACTGAACAAGTGTATGTACTCTTTGGCCTGTTTTCATACCTCAGTGTTACCTAACAATTAACACAAAACCAAGTCATTACTCAAAGTAGCACCATCCAAACCCTTGTGGAATAGTGTGACAGTCGAATGAGTGCTTCTCTTTATTTCGGCTGCTTTAACTATTTTTCCTGTATGTTTGAAAATGTTTGAAAAAAATTTAAGGATTAAAATGTCCAGGTTTTGATTTACTTCTTAATCCACTACTTTCACGAAAATATGGCTTTCACTTTGCAACAAGATGCTCATTAATCACATCTCTTAAATGTGAGCCACTTTGACTAACCCGGGCAAGATCACTGTAAAACACAGAAATCTGACTCAACCACTATATTGCTACAGTTGAAACATGTACTGCTTGCTTGTCTTCATGTTGATAATAGAAAAGCCAAAGGAGGTAATAACCTGTGTATTCCTTTGCCAGTTCCAAGCCTGGATAAACGGGCCAGTGTCATGAAGACATAAAACCTAATAATACTCAAATAATTATAAATCACTGAACAAAAACAGTTGATTGTGTGTGGTGATCTCTGAAGGGAAACTCCATTATAGAAAATAAACATGTATCTATCATGTTCATCTTGTGTGACTGTATTTGAACTCGTGTGTGTTTTGCAGGGCCCTGTCCTCAGTGGTGGCTCTGGGTGCCAACATCATCTGTAACAAGATCCCAGGGTTAGCGCCTCGTCAGCGGGCAATCTGCCAGAGCCGCCCGGACGCCATCATAGTGGTGGGTGAAGGCGCCCAGATGGGAATCAACGAGTGTCAGTATCAGTTTCGATATGGCCGCTGGAACTGCTCGGCGCTGGGAGAGAGGACGGTCTTCGGTCAGGAGCTGCGAGTAGGTCAGTCTGGGTCCTAGCAGCTTGTATTGTGAGTTCAGTTTTTTGTGTGTATTGTAATATTGCCGTTGTTGCATTTATTTTTATGCACTAAGTGAATTTATTGGTCAGGAATTCTGTTGATATGCTCTTGATGTTGTTTTCCTGCCTAAAGAGGAGCACAAAGCCAAACAAAGACATAAAACTATGCCACATTAATTTAACAGTGTTGGTGTCAATGTATGAGTTGTTCTGGGGCAACAAACTAGTGCACCAATTTGTCACTGATTTCTGTTCATGGAAGTTTTATGTTGGGAAAAATAGACAAATTGTGGAGGGGTGACTTTTTTCAGTTGAACTTGCATTATCATGAAAATAGTCTATGGCATCTTTTTGTCTGTTATGACAGAGTTCAGTAGATCCCTCTAGGGAACCTGTGGGTGATGTTAGTACATTAGGTCAAGTCAGGATATATTGGTAATAGATTGGTATTTTTTGGCTTTATGGAAAATAAGATATATATATATATATATATATATATATATATATATATATATTTCAGCAGTTTTGAATTATAATTTCTTGAACCAAGGTTTATGTCTGCTGCAGCGATAGTATAAACATAATGCTTACATTAAACTCTGAAACAAACAAGAGTTTACACCATGTTAAACTTTTACAAAGAGGCTGTGTTTAAGATACTAAAATGCTGTGTGAGCTTTAAATAAGAAAAAGACCTGCCAATAATAATAGTTATAATAAAACAAAAATGATAGATATAATTTGTGTTTTTAGCCATCCTATTGTCTCTGGTTTATTACAAATCTTAAAAATGTGGTACTAGCGCCCGCCCTCTGAGCTCCATGAAATATGGCTGCTTTCGAGTCCAAACCCAAACTGCACACATCACACGGACTGGAGTCAAACCAGTAACACACGGCCTCTTTGACTGTTTGTTGTATAACCATGGCGTTGACATCACTCAAAGAAGTCTTCATATGTAGATCCCAGCCCATCCCTGGTGTCCTCAATTCAGTCCACAGTGTTGTACTTCTGCAGTGCTCTGGTTTCTGTTGGTGGATTTTCAGTAATGAAGCTCTTGGTTGACGGCGTACCAACTTTAGTCCATCTTGCCAAAACTATGGGAAAGCTACTGAAGAGCAGCTCTAATGAGAAAAACATATGTTTGCAAAATTATATCAGAAATAAAGAGACAACTAATAATGTTAGAGAAGGCTGGCTGCGCGAACATGGATGGACACATCTGTTGTCAATTGGACTAAATTGGTTGTGTCCATGGTGGGTTCATGCGTACAAGCAGAAAACATCTTTGGGCAGGCAAACATTTACATTTACAATGCTTTTGTTTGAGAAACTTTGGATTCCACAGACCTCTTATGCATCACATTTGTTTTACAGAGACTTTAAATATTTCTTTTCATTTAGAAGATGCTTTGTTGCCATTACATTGTGGTTTGGGTGTGCATTTAATGCACTGGTTCTGTTAACAATCACTCCTCCTTTGTTCTGAATGTGGCGCTTTCTTTTGTAATGCAGCTAATGTTGTTTTCCTCAACTCTGGGTTTTTGGGTCTCGCTTTTGGTCTCCTCTTTTGAAGGGTATAAATTAGGAGAAACCTTATGTCCTGAATGTATCTTGTGTAGTGTATTTAGTGGTTATAGAAACACATGCAGACACTTTTCATGTGGAACAGTGTCCTAGTCATGTTTCAATATGAACAGGTCTGTAGTTCTAACACTTGACATAGTTTCCACAGTGGCTTGACCAAATTAAAAAATATGAATAAAGGACATGACATGGGTCAGGACAGATTGTACTTGTTGTAAAATATCACCACAATGACATCTTTCTTGAAATATGGTAGATGACTTTCCTCAGGGTTTCCACTTTGTCCCATTGTAAACAGTAATATGTTCCTATTGCTGACTCATTGCCTGTGTTTAATCACATGACAAAGCCCTATACAACAATATGTGTATATTGTGTGGAACAGTAGAACATGCTGCTTGATGTATTCATCAGATACTTCAACTCTATATCTACTCCACTGTTTTGGAGATACACCATTTGAACCTCTCTGTGTCTGATGCACCTTGTGCGTCAGTCTGCATCCTGATGCAGATGATTGATGATGTCTGAAAGTGGAATAACTCTGGGTTGAGTCCTAACAGTCCTCATTGAGTTTCGGAGCATCCCACTAGGTTGCCGTGGGAGACCACAGACACCACAACTACTGCATAACTCCATCCTGCCAGTTCGACATCGGAAAAGTCAACCATTTGGACTTTTCACTCAACACCTTTTTGTCAAACTGCCATCTTTTTTCACTTTTGATAGTTTCCAGTGTTTGTTGCTTTTGATTTGACCATGTTCTCTGACCATGTCTATCTGCATTATGGATTTCTCCCATTTGGCATATGAAATCATGGCAAAATGTTCCAGTGCCTTCTCTGAATCATCATAATCAAGTACAGGGGAAAAGCTATGCATCGTTCCACACTACCCGTTTACGTTTTATATTCAAATCCCCCAAATTATTGAAGACTAAACCTTTGAGATCCAGTCGTACTGTTGGTCTAGACTTGAAGAGATGTCAAGTTTTTTTTCACAAACTAAAGATCAGCCGACCACAAGACTAATGCATTCTCTGTGTGTACTCTGAATTTGGACTCAAGCCGCCTTGCTTTTCTGGAGCAGGTCCATAGTATTACAGTGGCTTGTACATTAATGTTTGGGGTTATGGGGCATATTATTTGCACACTATAAAATCTGAAACTTCAATTTATATTGCCTTAAAATACTAACTTATGAATGTATGAGTATTTAGTTAAAGGTTTCAGAAAATTGCTACAAGTGAATGTTTGTCTGTTAGCGTGTGTCTAAATATCAGCCAAGTGACTAACAGGTCATTGACTATAGTGAACCCCACCTCAGGCCCATAGTTACTATCAGTAGTTGCTTGTTGGCTTCAGTACTCCTACTCCTAACTGGAATAAGCGGAAAAAAATACGTGTGAATGATTTTTTTATTTGAATTGGTTCCCTAGAATGTTTAAATCAAACAAACTTGTAAAATGTTGCAGTGTATCTAATGCCTGACACAGATTATAAAGTTAAAAGCATCCCTGTATTTGTAACATCTCTCCACAGTCTATGTTTCAAAGAGAGATCTGGCTGAATTATCCACTAACAGACAAATTGGAGAACAGCTCCATAAAGTTGCAGTGAGATTTGAAACGGGCAATTTTAACACGAGACACTTTCCTTTAAACAAGCAGATTTCAGAGTCTGTCCATCTGTCCCACACTGGCTCCTTTTAGTTTTTATGTATGAACTGAAAGATATAGTAGGCTATATCTTGATGCTAATTAAACAAACACATTCATGTATTTCAGTTTTGCTGTTGCTGGACTAATTAACTAAAAATATTGTAACAAGATTGTTTGACAGGTGTTTAACTGTAAAATGTTGATTTCTGCAAATGTGTATTTGAAGTCAATATTCACTAACGTGTTCAGATGTGTTCAATATGACACAATAACACAAATACAAACAATATCAAGTGAGCTGTAATCTAATACT
>JAVQKG010088077.1:0-12405 GCA_036025885.1 Hypseleotris bucephala
TGGCCATCTTCAAAAACTTTTGTGGCTTTATATCACGCATAAAGATAAATTGTGTTATTTTTTTATACAATGGTTTATGTAAAATGTTATAGAGCATTATAGTAAGAAAGTTATTGTTACGGTCTTACAAAAAAAATATTTCTCCAGTCCAGTAGTCCCTGTTTAGTTCATTTTTGGTCTTTGTTTATGACAGTGTTTTTTTGTCTTTAGGTGTTATTTTACACCCAATTTTCAATATACTCAGTCTTCTGTTTCTGCTTCATTGATACATTTTGTTGTTAATATTAAGTGGTATTAAAAGCATACCCAAATATCAGCAGTCATATTCCCACAACACCCAACAGTTAAGGCACACAGTATGTTTTTATAATATTGTGCAGCCCTACTATACTATTTGTAGGCCACATACCTTTGCCTCCTCTTAGCTCCACCAGCTCTCCTCTGGATATCCATCTGTAGCAGGGAAACAGAATGGTCTTGTCTTCCGGAGTCGTCGCCACTATCTTAGAGCAGTACCACTCATCTTCAGGAAAAAACAAAATGGAGTCTTTTTCCACTTTGAGCAGCAGCCTATAGGTGAACTGGTTTTAATAGTGTATGTTCTTGTCTAGAGGAAAAGAGATAGATGTTCATTTTTCATATACATTTTTTTCACACCAAGTACTACGTCAGAAAATATTTGTCTCTCAAAGTACCATTTTATTGAACTAAAATAAGCCTTAACTAGAACTAAAACAAGTCCAGGTCTAAACCAGGACTAAACACAGCCTAGACCAATTCTAAACCAGATAAATCAGAAATACCAGAGAAAAATCTGACTAAAGAAAAGAGCTCACGTAACATCAGTGGTCCATGCACTACAGCTTGGAAACCACAGACTTAAAACCAGTTGTTTGAAAATTATGATAATTTAAATAAAGAATAAAAAAATTAAACAATAAAGAATTTAGTGAAATGCAAATAAGTAATAAAATAATTGAAGGATTTACTTTGCTACGTGAAAAATCAAAGCCAAAATTGTCAGTTCAGTCCTCTTGCCTCTTTCCGATCCAATTAAAGTTACATAAATGTGGTCCCAGGTCCCTGCAAACTGCATGTCTCCTGTTGTCACTGCTGATATATGTTTATATATATATAATTCAATCAAATGGTTTACAAGTTCCTCTCTTCAGAAGTATGTGCTGCATCTAATAATCTTTGTCTGTTCCTGGTCTTCGAAAGATTTGGTAGCTTATAGTGACACTTGCTGGGACAACTTATTTGTTTTTGTCATGGGTGAGCATCCTGTTGTTTAAGGACTTTGCTGACAGGACACTGGCTACACCTATGTCTAAATAAAACTACACTCCCAACACGTAGGAAAGGTCAGGTTCAAAAAAGGTTGGGTTGTGTAAACACACATAAACCACAACCACAAATATTTCACAAATGTATTGTTTTCGCATTATTAGCAAACCCAATATCCGTGTCACAAAAAGAAAATGTATCACGCAATAATATTATGCAAGTTTTACAGATATTTCACTTTTTAAAACCTATAAAGGTGACATCTGCAATACAGATAAATGGGGAGTGATTATTCAAGTGGAGCTGAGTTTAGTTTTCCTTAGTTGTTAAATTCACTGACACAAACATATTTTCTGTTCTACTGTTCTGAAACTTCCTGATGATCAAACATAACAAGCAATGAAAAAATAGTAGGTAAAGTTGGTTGCTGTTGACATGTCCTGCAACTAAAGGCTTTCTCTACGCACGCACGTAACATTGTATCTATAATGAATGATTACTAACAGACAACACTGTAAAGACTTTATTAAATGGTAGCAAATCACATGCATTATTGAGCTATCATCATTAATATTGATCTATTTTGACATCAGAGAGCTCAGTATGTATTGGGCTGACACTTCTGAAGGACAGGTAAGGTAAGACAATCAGGAGTGTTTAAAGTGGGTAAAGTGCTAGTATTACTTATCATCTTGTCAACAATGTGCTTCACCTTTATGGCTATAGCTGAAAGGCAAAGTTGGTGAAACACATCACAGAAGGATAGAAATCTATAGTGCATACTTTTCATCAAAATATAATATTAATACAAATGTTTTTAAGCACAAATCCATGCAAATGTGATTTCATCTTCGTCAAGCACAGCAACACGTGCCACATTGTGGCAGGTTATTAGGTTAAGGCGACTTCATATTGTAATTTAAAGCAGAAGTTGACAGATTTGAGAAAAGGAAAAAGCTAATAGGTTGAGTTCACTTGACGACACAAGGCCTACAGTTTTTAAGTGAGCAAGAGGGCAGGCACGAAATCATAAGTTTCAAAATGCAAATGCTTGGTTTGAATTTAAGGGAAAGACCTCTGAAACTACAGGACCTATTGACATGAACCAAAAACTGACATAAAGATCATAGTCCTTGGAATTAACTACTTGTCTCTTGAGTAAAAGAGTGAGCGATTTAGAAGATTTATTGAGCGAGTTCACGTCATCCAAACACTAACAAAAAATAATTTGAAAATATTATAGTGGTACCTGCCCTTCACCTGATTTTTGGACATCATCAAATTGTGGGACATAATTTTCTGAACACAACCTATTGTAGCATCCACATAAAATGAGTTGTTTTTAAAGGCCTTATTTGGTCAGATGTTGATGTGACGTAGGGTGCGCCTCAGTGATTGTCCGTCCCGTTCAGTGCACATGGCAGTGAGGGGTATAGGGTCGGTCTTGTGCTCCACGATGTTGAAAGTGCACTTCTTCAAATGATCAGACATGCTGGGGACATTGGTGAAACCCCATGACAATACTGGGCTGAAGGCAGTGCTGAATCTCCAAACCTGTAACATGAAAAAGAGAGGCAAGCACATTTTAGCCTTTTTATTTGAAATCTGTTTTATGTATTTTAAACTGAAAGATACAATATTACAAACAATACTTTGTTTTAAAAAATTGATCATTGGCAATATTGAAGTAGTTCTAATAATGTTCAATTAAAATGAATGTAGAAATACAGGGCTCTGGACTGGCTTAAGTCAATACAAACAATGCCATGTTCTATGATCATAATATAAATGTATCTAAAGCTTAAGATCAGATGAAAGATGCAATGCATTTAGTGTATAGTTCTTCCCTATAGGACTATAACAAATTTGTGATATATTGTTGAGCCCTAATTATAAATACCTTGTTTTTCACTTGCCATGACACAGGGACCGAGCCAGGGCTGTGTCTGCACTCCCACCTCAGCTCCACTATACCTCTGGTCTGAAGTAAACTGGCACATACCTCCCTCATTGTCCGTGACACTATTGACAACTGACACAAGCTGAAACTGTCCAGAAATCTAGCTATGTGCCACAGTATTTCCACCGGCAGCTCGCTAAATTGGATGGATTGGGAGGCACTTTGAGCTTGTACCTGTGGAAGAGGTTGAACCCCGAAGGATTTGAGGTGTCTATCATGAACCACTTTGGCCTCCGTAGTTGTAGGATAAAACCTCCTTTGAGAAAACGAGCAGCCATAATACGCCAAGGGACATCGCTGCTCCATCCAACCGTTGAGTCCCGCGTGTATATCGCTGTGGACGTTTGTAAAATGGGAGCTAAACTGATCCCTTCTGAAAGACTGGCCACATATGAAGGGGAATGTGTGCTGGTGGCGAGGGTTTGAAGTGAGGTAGCGGTTATATGCAGCAATGTCGCCATCCTGGGCTTTTTCTAAGACAAGACCAAGGCGCAAAGTGTGATACGGGCTGGGGTATGATAACTGTGGAGCAGCGTGGTCACAGGCAGACGCAGAGGCCATATCACCCACTCTGGTGTTGGTCACCAAGATGGCTGCCGGAAAGGTGAACGTCTGTGTGCCGAAATTGACATGATAGCCATCAACGTAAACGGTGTCTGAGATTTTCCTACAGTCTCTGGACTCCTCTAGACAAAAATAAAGGGCTGCCGTGATTAGGTCAATATCGCCTAAGCCCATGGGGTCGTCCTGTGGCTCCAGGTCTGAAGTATCCACTGCCTTGTCCTCCATTTTAGGTCTCTGATAAACTGGCATTAAACTGTGAGGTAAAGATTGACCCTGTGACATCAACAAGTGTCTTTGATGGGGCTCGTTTACTCCATGAGTCTCTAGTGGCCCTATAACAACATGGTTAACATTTGAAGATTTAGGCTGTTTCATATCTGTTGTCAGTACAGCATCATTATTGTTATTTTGCATTTCAGGAGAACATGTAAAACCCTCAGCCATTGATCCATTTGCTGTATTTAAAAACAAATCTGTTTGTTTTTGAGATTCATTTACAAGATTTGAGCAAACACTTTGCTCCTCCACTTCTGGTTTAGTTGACAACATATTAGAAACTAAAGGGGTTTTGTGCTCTAGTAGTCCATAGCTGTTCAGGATAATCTCCTGTTCAACAGCTCCATTGTTCACACATTCTGTACTGCTGGCATTACTCACAAACTCTAAAGCAGCAACTAAGCTTCTTGCTGTCTCAACTGTGGCTTGATATAATTTGCTGAAGCTCTCTTCGTTCAGCCCATTAATTCCACAGGCAATTTTCTCTGATGAACTTGATGGGGGTTGGTGCTGCGATGTTGATGACTCAGCAGTAGTTGCAATAGTCTCCTTTATCTGTGAGTCGGGAGTATTTTTTGCAAATGTAGGTGCCATAGCTATCACTTTGAGAGACTCAAGTAAAGTCCGCTGGTCTTGAAGGGCTAGTGCCATGTCCAGTTGCTCTACTTCCTCCATTGCATGACTAAGGGACTCGTAGGAAGTGTAGTTGAGACAGCAAATAGGCCACCTGTTCCACTCCATAGTGCAGCACACTACCCCAGCAGGGCAAACCTCTAGATGTGCAGACATTTGGTGACGCATGAGACTGGCAGGACAACCGTAGGCACTGTTTAAACAGGGGACTTTTAGCAGAGGACATAGGAGCTGGTGCTCGTCAGATTTACATGAATGAAACACAGCTCCACACACAAGAGGACAGGTCATGAGCTCACAGGATACTCCAGAACCAGGTCGACCTGTACATCTCAGGTTAAAACAGGACACACAATGAGCATGGCCTCCCTCCATCCCTGAGGCTGAGAGGGCAAACGTCTTGAGACTGTGGCTTTGGATGACCCACTGTCTTAGAAGTCTCCCTAGAAAACAAACAAAAAACAAAGGCTAACAATTAACAAAAAACCCTCACAATAATATCAAATATTTTAAACATGAATTGGTTTATAGTACGTGTACCTTGTTTCATAATATATTATCTCAATGGAATAAATCTCAGATTTTATGATAAATCTAAGCATTTAAATCTAAATGCATCGTAGTTTTACACTAAGCTAGCTGTTATGACGAAAATTGTGTGGTACAATACAAAGGCAAAGTTTTACCGTCCCTAACTAACTATAATTCGGAAAAAAACAAAGCCTGATGAAATTGTATAGAGATTTGGCATGTTTGTGATTAAAAGTATTTTTTGTACATATAAAGCTAAACATGAGATAGAAAAACATACCAATATAGTTGTTACAGTAACAGCTGAGCTCAGCTGTCTTTTCTGGTGAAGGTTTACCTTCCAACTTACCGAGGCTAATGTTAGCTGTGCAACCAGGAAGTTGTTTTAAAAGAGCAATCTATGTAGCATTTGTACCCATTAGTATTAAAGATATAATGCTTCTTACCTCAGCTTGAATGCATTAAATCCATGAGAGAAAAACAATTATGTGAAGAAAAGTCGGTGTTGAATAGTTTTGCCTGCTTCCTACAAACTGCTCCTAATCTACTGCAGCTACATCCCGTAGGCCTACTGCGCCTCCATTTTTTCCCTTCAGAAAACTTTATTGATTACGTTTGGTTTCATTTTTCATTTATGACTTTTCAAAATTATGCAATATATAAATGCAATTTCTAAACGTATATTTTAGCAATCTCTAAACACAAGGACGTAAACATATTAACCTAAAGTTTTTGTAGGCAATAGACCTGATACATTTTTACATATTTTTACCCTTTGTGGAATTTATCAGAGCTCATGAAAAGTAAAATATATTAAAAATAAGGACGGAAAGTAACGTAAACATTTTATTAGTTTATTTTACTTTATTACAATTTTGGTGTGCAGGCAATAGCTGTAAGTGCCCGTGTAATCCAGCAGAGGTCGTTGTTGCACTATTTTGAAATTAGGCCTTGACACAAAAGACACTAAACTGAGGTCTGTAGTTGCACCCAGCTACTTGGGGTTATGCAATTATTACCAGTAACCTTATTATGTTGTGCATTTTTTTTACATTACTGTGTAAATACACAACTAGGTGAAAACCTGCTAAAAATGTGCATTATACCTGTGACGAAGTACTAACTCAACAAGATGTTCTGATTTGTCTTGCTCTATAACCGCCCTTTAAGTTTATTTTTATGTCTTTGCCAAGCTGTTAGTGTTATTGTTACTGTTATTCTCATTCTTATATTGAATCATTTAATATTTATTGGAGGATTATTGTAAAATTACAAAGACCATGAATGGACCTATAACCTACTGTATGTGGCTCTTGACCCTGTAGTGTATGGCCTCAACATTGCAGTAGGCCTATAGATTCTCCATCTCCAACATGTCACTTTCACTTAACTTCAGTTTGAGATGCTCGCTCCTTAAGCCCCGGGCACCAGCATGGGCAGTGTCAGACAACCAATGCTTTACATGTATTTGTTATTTCTACTGCCAAGCATGCGTCACAATTAGACTATGTAGGCCTATAATATCTACGAGTGACCCCCAGGACCATAGATCTTTATAGGAAGCTGTGCAAATGGGGAGAATAACATTAAAGGGACACACCACCCTACCGACATATAACTGTGTTTAAAATGTAGATCAAAACAGAGGGGACGGAATAACTTTAAACTAAAAAGTGTATAAAGTATTTAAAATATCAACCAGATCAGCCAGGATAGTTCTGGCTCACAATCTTTTACTTTCCAAGTTTATTTTTATTGTACCACATCCTTAACCACTAACCCAGATCGAATATAGATTGAATGCATTTAGAGCAAGTATTAGGCTACCAGTTGAATCTGTAGGTTGAGATCCACTGTCCTGGATCAGTGAAATGTTCTTTCTAGTTAGATAGCAGTTCAGTTTATTAAACAGTGGAAGGAAGTTGTGTAACAGATCCATTGATGATTTATGACCTTCATCAAAACACTAGAGGGCGTAATGCTACTGTTTGCTGTCCATGGTGCTGAAACCACCCATCAGACATCATTTTAACAATCAGTAGGCTAAATATAATGGGTTGCTGACTAAACCTTTAATGTGGTCGCAAATAATGAAACTATTTACTTCTTATTTTAGTTAGGAATTTAGTGTAAACAAAAGCCTACTCAATGTATTTTTTTCAATCTCATCTGATTGAACTACTAAAGCTCACGTCCCATACACTTATCCACTCATGCAGTTTTTCAAAGGCTATAGCACGCAGATATGTCTTATTGAACCACTCTTCTTATGATCTGATATAACTGAGCAAATTAATCTCAAGACAGTCCAGAATTAATCATCAATAATCATCCACCACTCTGTATCACTGAATTCAGTTTTCCATGCCAGTGCGGAGCAATTTCCCCTCTCATTTTGAGAGGAAGTCGTGGCAGGTGTAGTCGTTTTTTGGTTAAAGAGGAGAGAAAGCTTTTGGAGCAAAGCGAGGGAGAGGGGCGAGAAGGAGGCGAAGGAGGAGAGGCAGACTCAAGTCACATACAGCGCTGGAGCACACGGCACGGACGCATCCAAGACGCACGACATGCCGCTAGAATTCAGGTAAGTTTCACTTCGACGATAACAGAAATAAGACTCGATTTTGAATAATGTTATACGGGGGTTTGAGACTAAAAGTAAACGAGCAGCCGTGTATAATGAGAACTGATCACACTGTATTGTGATTTCTACATCATATGGCGGTAACATTAGCTTGGGATGTGTAGCGACATTATTTAGCTAAATGCTAATTTTCCTTGTAAAATTTTTGTCAATAGCGGTCAACAGGGCAGTCTATTTGGCGTGTAGGAAGTCAGTTGACTGTCTGAACTGAATCTCTTGTTAAATCGTACACAAGGGTTCCAAGGTAATAGCCCGTGAACTACTAAGCGACTTGAGTGTCCTAGGTGAAATAACCGTGTATTTTGAAAGCACGCTGTCCCGAGTGCTGTAATGCATTTTCTGAATGGACTTCATTCACCGTGTCTATGGATAGCCTTTATATTGCATAAGACATGATTCGTGCATCTTAAGTCCAAGTTGAGAGAGAATCAGTAATGGTTGGTGAGTTTGGGGAGTTGGCGCTTTGCTCATGGGCACCCTGCCACTCGACATTTAAAGATGTAGGCTACAACAGGGTGGGGGGTAAAAAAGAGCATGCGTGCTTAGTCAGCCCTGTCTACTTAAGTGTAGTACATCTTCCTCAGTGATATGTGTGTGCTTGTCTCTGCAGGTGTCTGTGGACGTACCCTGTCTCCCTCTCGTCATGGTCCATGGAATAAACCTATATGCTCCGGACAGCAGCAGATAAAATGCCTGCGCAGTTAGTACATCTCAGGCGATGTGGCACGACAACTTGGCTCACCTAAACATGGGTCTC
Organism: Hypseleotris bucephala; assembly: GCA_036025885.1. Lineage (NCBI taxonomy): Eukaryota > Metazoa > Chordata > Actinopteri > Gobiiformes > Eleotridae > Hypseleotris > Hypseleotris bucephala. The sequence continues at coordinate 8,647 of JAVQKG010088077.1, forward strand.
TTTGCTCTTCTATGTCTCCCCGTCACCTTGGTGCTTTCCCACAGCAGCAGCATCCATGAGCGCTCTGTGGTACCTCGCGCTGCTGCTAGATCAGTGGCGAGGATGGACGGGGACGTCATCATTGGGGCACTTTTCTCTGTGCACCATCAGCCTTCTGCAGAGAAAGTGGCTGAGCGCAAATGTGGGGACGTCCGCGAGCAGTATGGTATCCAGAGAGTGGAGGCTATGTTTCATACTTTGGACCGGATCAATTCAGACCCCTATCTTTTGCCTAACATAAGTCTTGGCTGTGAGATTCGAGATTCATGTTGGCACTCCTCTGTCGCCTTGGAGCAAAGTATTGAGTTCATCCGGGACTCCCTCATATCTATTCGAGATGACAAGGATGGCTCAAAGTGGTGTATAGATGGTACCCCGTCCAACCAGCCTCCTCCAACCAAAAAGCCTATTGCTGGTGTGATCGGGCCAGGTTCAAGCTCAGTGGCCATTCAAGTCCAGAACCTGCTTCAGCTCTTCAATATACCACAGATAGCTTACTCTGCCACCAGCATTGACCTGAGTGACAAGACCCTGTTCAAGTACTTCCTCAGAGTGGTGCCCTCAGACACACTGCAGGCCCGGGCCATGCTGGACATCGTCAAGAGATACAACTGGACCTATGTCTCTGCTGTCCACACAGAAGGTACTATTCATTTCAATCATTTCATTGGACATACAGTAATTCTGATCTAGAAACTTAGAGACTACTGACCCTAAGACTACATAATGAGCGATCACTGCAGCCTTGTATTGTATTAGTAGACATACCAAAATCATTTTGATAGGTGTAACATAAGCCCATCAGAACCTTCACCGTCATAAGCCCATAAAGTGCGTGTGTCTAAAAACATTCAATAATCACTGAACTAAAATCTAATTCTGGCCATTAACTGAAATGTTGAACTTTCAAAAGTTGCCTTTATATTATACAAATCTTAACGTCAACCTTAATATTGAAAGAAATGTTTTGTCCATAAACATCATTTTACTTAATTTTTTCAATGCAAAATATTGTGCCAAAGGGTCATTCTGAGTGTCTAACTGAACACCTCCTAACCCAAAAATCAAATTAACAGTTACTGTGTGATAAAAAATGGTGGTGGTGGTTCGAAGTAAAATTTGAAATTCAATACACTGAAAGATACTCCAGGGGTATCTGTGTGCCCCTGTCTTTGGACCATCTTTCAGTTTTGGTTTAGTAGTCATAGCCTCATAGTGTTACATAAACCTCGTCTATGACATTGGTAGGATGTATTTGGAAGCTGTACTTTTGTTCTTGTAACATGGTTTTGTAAGTGTTTGGCACAGAACTGGACATTTTGGTGATATAACCACAGTTCTTTTAGAGATTTTCGAAACCCTCTCACTTTAAAAAAGAATAGGGTTCTTTCACCATTTCTTTCTGATGTTTATGTTTTAGTCAAATTCAGCATTTTGTTTTGTGTTAAAAATTTGTTAACAATTTTTGTAACTTGGCAGCACTAAGAAAAGAAGAAAACTGGTGGTAGAAGGAAGAGTTGGGTAGATGAAGTAATTACTGTGAAGTGAATTATGTCTCCTGCTTTTCATTGAAATGGGAGTGAAACACAGGCATGAAAGTGCAACTAAATTATGAGTGACAGGCTACATTAGGCAGCATCCTCCCTGAGGAGCCACAGACCCGCGGGAAGTGTAAAACATCTTTGGAAAGTCCTATTATAGTCAGGTAGCAGCTGTGACACAGGTTGACAGTAGATTGATGAAGACTGGGAGTTTGGGAAATGCTGTAGCTTTAGGTGGGACCAGGTGACAAAGTTCTGTGACCTTCAGCACACCTACAGGCACACCCTCGAGGAGACAAGTCATAATTAGGGCTGTAACTACTGCAGTAAACAACTAAGTTTATTAAAGTGTATCACAACAACAAGCATAAGTTATCACTGTGAGAAAAATATATTATATAACGTACATATCAGAACCAAAATTTACTTAAGCAAACAGCTGAAATGGTTTAGTAATATTCATCCCTGCTCTCCACAGTCTAATATATACTATATATACAATATATAATATACAATATTAATATGCAAGCTCCCCCTTTCACAATTGTAAAACATTCAAAGTGAATCTAAATCATTGTTCCCAAATGAAACCCATAGAAGGCCCATAGATCATGGCTTTGAAAAAGTCTGTACAATGTTCTGTTCCACTGAGCCAGGGTTGTTATTTGTCCATCTCAACCTCCTCCTGACCTTTTGATATTGATGTAAATCCACGATATTCGTTTAGCTTCTCTCTAAACAGTGGTCATGACGACTGGCTCGGGCTGCTCTTCCCTTTCCACCACCTTGGACAAGTTATAAATGTAACTTGTTGCCAGTAGCAACAGCAAAGAGAGCTTGTGTGAAATTGCATAAATTACCTGACTCTATTATGATCATTGTGATACTCAGAGGCAGGTTTGTGCGGTCATTGTCAAAAGTGCTGTCTAACTAATGCACCGGCAGCAAAACACCCACCTGTTCCCTCAGTCTACACAGAGAAAGAGTGCAGTCTAATTGGGTATCATCATTCCCATTTAGTGAAAGGCAATTGAACGCATCATAACAGGACCGCTGCAAAATCAACACTTGGACTGTTGTGTGCCTCAATGAATGTGTAACTGTGATGGCTCTTTCAGCTGCTGTCTATAGATTTCTATGTAGGACCATAGCACACACATAAAGATCATTCATTCATTGTATCCTAAATAAGTGTAGTGTAATTCAAAGGTTGTCAAAGCGCTGCATGTATTTATTCAAACATAAAAGATAAGTCATGCTTACATTTTGCTTTTGCTTGGTTGTGCAGACCATTACATGCATAACTTGGTGGCTTTTCCAGCTGCTGTCTGTAGCTGGAGGCTCCATGCCAAGCACATACAGAGTATTCATTACTAAAATAAAGTTTGCAACAGTGGCCTTTTGAAACCATTTACAAAATGTTTCTGTATGTTCACACTGAGATGCTTTTAATGCCTGTTGATGACATGGACACCAAGTGCACATACAACCAGAGAATCAGCAGTTCTGCATACAACTATCAAAGTGATTCCATTATAAACAGCTAACCTAGAAAAAAGGGCACATTTAGATATGGCTTTAAATACATTAATTCTCACCAGCTGGTCAGTAAAATAAAAAATATTTGCCATGTTACCAAAATTTCAGTAGTATCTAAAATATTATTGAGGTCACTGCCAGATCCTATTTTTCTCTCTGTATACTTGGTTTCTAAATATTGGATAAATGGGTAAATACAAAGTGATCAAAGAGCCTTGGGCTTTATTGATACCTGCACTGACCATAATACATCAAAAATGACACTGAAAGACACTGAAAGAGAAAGTTTAGACTAAAACAGTTGGGGTTGCTGTGATGCTGTGTAGCTATCTTCAACCTCTCAAACTTTGATTGCAATCAGTGTCCAGAAAACTCCCGACACAATTATGAGAGGATCAGAGCCTGACGTCAGTGATCAGCAGCTGCAGAGGGAGGTCCTCTTAAGCCCCACATTCAGCAGTAATTACAAAGCAAGAAAGCTATTATTTGTGCTCTTTTAATCATATCCTTATATATGGAGTGGTCATGGAAGGCTGAGGTTTAAATTTTTCAACTAAATTGCACATCAGTAATTTATTAAACATAATGTTACATTAGACAATCTTTTTGGTGTTGTCAACAGCAGATACACTTTACAAAC
>JAVQKG010088143.1:0-14972 GCA_036025885.1 Hypseleotris bucephala
CGTGGCTGCCATTTTGCGCCTACGGCCCCTTCTGACCACTAGTTATACAGTCACACTAACACATTCATTCGTAGGCAATTTGGGTTAAGTGTCTTGCCCAGGGACACAACGACAGTATACGCTCGGGCAGGGATTCGAACCGGCTACCCGGTTGCAGGGCGAACACCTTACCCACTGCGCCACTGCCGCATACTGTATATGATATGAATTTTAAAAGAGTTTTTCATCTGACTTCAGAGGACAGCTCCCTGTAGTTTCAGACATACATGTTACATGTCGCACTTTACTTCCTTGTGCTAGTAGCTGTCAGTGTGTCTTGTGGGAATGACTTAATGTAGTCTACAAAGATTTTTAATGATTCAGTGCATTTAGTGCGCCCCAATAAATCAGCACAGTGCAATGTTCAGCCCAGTCCAGAGTACGACAGTAGGCCTCTCTTTAGGATGAGAAGCTGTTCATATACCTTTGTGAACAATACTGGTAATACTTCTAAATTATGAATGATTACAAATTAGAAAATTACCTAATGTACATCAGGCAAACTTGACCCGAATTAAGTTTTATTTGGCCCGCAGCATCACCTAAAATTAAGTTTCTTGTTTTTGCATTTGCAGTTTTGCACTTATGGAAGCTATTTGTGTAATTATAATAAAATGGTTCCATGTAAAAGAAAACAAAAAAAGAATATTAGTTAACTTCGTATGAGTGAAGGTTGAATTGCCCTGCTCTAAACATAAAGAGTGGCCTCATTTCTATAGCTTACCATTGTCACTCTACTGTGGCCTGTTAAATAGCAACATATTGTAGATAAAAGCGTGTGGATTTAAAAGTTTCAAAAGCAGTTCCTGTAGTATTTTTAGGCTGCGTCTCATCCATCGATGTTTTATGTGTGCGTCACAAAGCTGCTCTGTTCAGTGGTTGAATGACATCACATTTTTTGCCTTTCATCTTGATAAAAAAACAATCGCTCCATGATCTGTAGTGTCACAATTTGAGACAAAACCCTTCCTATCTCAAAGTTTCGGAAATGACAGTATACTCAAGCCAAAAAAGTGTCCCAGAAAATATGCAAATGTCCTCAAAATATGTAAATTCTTGGGGACATGAGCACGTCTCCATTCTGCAGCCTCGCTTTGAAGATTACTCAATTATCACAGTTTTTACCCTGTGTTGCCGAGGTGATCCACGGAGAGAGAATGCATTCAAGTTAGGACTGTACAATTAATCGCAATGTCCATATTTTGAGAAACGAGTGGAGAGTTGTGACCAAACAGAAAAAGCTGATTTAACTTACACTTCATCTTAATTTAGCCCTTGTGCCCCTTCTCTTGCATTGTGAGTTAGTTTTGACTTGTAACTGCAAACTGTCTGCATACATTTTAAGTTGTAGTCCATAAGTTTCCAAAAATAAGAAAAAGTAAAAAAAATAAAATAACTACAAATGCTTAAGATTGACTATGACCTAGCTCTATCAATGTAAAGTTTGTTGTGTAGAGGCCAGGGAGGGACTAAAGTAGAACTTATCTACTATCAAAGTAATAATCTACAAAGTCTGATCTGATGTTACTGTAGAGGCCAGGGGTGGGAATCAAGTAAAACAATAATCAAGACCTCGTTTAAATCATAAAACAGGGTCAGATAAAGCATCATTTTTTTATATTAGAAAACTTATGGACTACAGCTTTAAATGTAGTTGAAGTTGTCACTATCCTTTTTGCAATACTTAATTTTGGATCATGTGTTTTTCCAATAGACATTTTTTCATTACAAAACTATTTCATTTTTCTAAAAAGTTACTGAAGGTCTCACTTAAATCAAAGCCTTGTCTAGAACAAGACGATGTGCTGCTTGAAATAAAATTGAATTTGCAGCTCTCCAGACAAGGGGGCGGCTTTTTGTCTGAAAAGATTAAAAAGCATTCAAAACTGAAAAAAGTAATCCTGGATGATCAGTCTTTGATCCAGCACCAGTGAAGCACGTAATAATACCACTAAAATATTTAACTTCATGCTTGACGTTCTCGCGCGACATGACCGCAGACATTTAACGGCAGTGTCTCTCCAAAGCACTGCTATTCACTTATTAAGTAATCAATCAATTCATGTATCAGACAAGAGAAGCTTTTCACAAGATTCTCATAAATTTACAGTCATGTAGAGCCGACTTGCACCATGAATGATTCTGTCTGCTTCCCCTCACTGTAAAATTTTGTTCATCTACCGAAATGCTGGAAACCACATGCTTTAAGAGTAAATTAATGTATTACGTTCAAATGATAAACTTGCATAAACTACATGGAACAAACTAGTCATTGCCCAAGGTTTAATCCTTGTAAGTCCTATAGTTGTTGAGATAGTCTTCATTTTTTTTTTCTTTTAAAAGGAATAATTGGACATTGGGCACTCAAAGACCTTTACAATTGCATTATTCATTTACTCCACAGTCACACCAGTAAGTTAAGTGGTGGTAAGCTACTTATGTAGCCACAGCTGCCCTGGGGCACACTGACTGAGATGTGGCTGCCTTTCTGTAGCCACAGCCCCTCTGACCACCACCAAACACCAATCACAAACCCACATTCAATAATAGCAAATGTAGGTTGAGTGTCTTGGGCAGGGATTTAAACCGGCAACCCTCTGGTTGCAGGGCTCTTACCCACTACACCACTGCCTACCCAATATAAATGATGAATGTCAACTAAAGGTTCTCAAAAGGTCATTCTAAACAATTACAAATGTGAACGTATAACATTTTATTCGTAATCGTTTAACATTTTTAGTGGAATCGTTTTCTAAAAAGTCTATTGTCTATTTTGACAGTGTAAGCCCTAGTGATGTCTTAATAATTCAACACTTCTTCCATTTAAAGCTGAGAAAAGCTTGAAGACAATTAGTCACTCAGAGAAACAGGCAGCACTCCTGAGGTAATGTGCACTGAGTGATTTTACATTCAAAGTTCTGCAACTGGAACCCAGGTGTTAAAAAAGAAAAATCCTATTAGATGCAGAGAGGTGTGTGAGTAATAAGGTTGTGTCACTGTGTAATTGAGTGACAGGGCTGGTAATAAGGCTGACACATGTTGAGCACTAACTCAGACTTGATTTCAATCAGGGTCAAACCTGGAAACATAAAAGAGGAAAAACAGCCCTCCCTCACCGCCACAGATCTGAGATATGCAGACAATACACCTGCATAACTGATGAGGGAAGGGAAGATTACATTATCATTTGACTTCTACAGTACCTGCCAGTGACTAATCTGGTTCTTATAGACACTAAATACATTTGGTGACATTCAGAGAAGTTTACAGGGATGTGAAACTGACCATAATGTGTTTATACTTAGCATAGCACTAACCACCAAACAGACCATGTAAGTGTCATTTCTAAGGTATGCATGCCCCTGCCAAGAAGCTTAGATAGGCTATAGCAACACTATACACTTCTTCCTATACAAGGACAGGACTATCAGCTTAAAACACACAGAAAGTTTGTACAAAAGGGTGTTTATTTCTAATGCTCTTCTTGACACTCTTTAAATAGAAACCATGTGATTTGCTGTGTAGCGTACCGCATGCTATCATCGTTGTTTCATCCTTTTGAGATACTGTAAAAAGCTGTCAGGAAATAGGTAGGCGCGCATGATAAGAGTTGATCTGAGGGAAGCTTTCTCCTTGTTGTGAGCTGCTGCAGATATTGCGGGTGGAATGGGAATACTGCAGGAATGCAAGCTCAGCATCCAGATACTTTCATCACTGTATCAGGAGATTTGAAGGGTGGAGTTACTGCCCTCTGAAACTCCCTTAAGGTACAAAAAGTTTTTCCACAACTTTCTTTGCTCTTACTTTTTGTACCTGCACTTAATCAAGCCAGCACCATCTCCAAAACTTCTTTTATCCAGTGACAGCAACATGTTTGGATCAATCAACACTGTGACATAATAATATTTTGCCAACTTAACTTTTCTGTTCTTTCTGCTGCATTCTAATGTAGTTGTTTCTTTCTTCAAAATCCCAATTTCAGTAGCTGAAAACACTTTTTTTTAACAATCTTTCTACATATAGCAAAAAGAAGAAACCCCAGCTATTGTTTGTATAAAATTAGATGATAAAATATTAAATGCTAGCTAGAAGTAAACTAAATTAATTCAAAGAGCCAGACATCATATCAGCCCTTTAATCACTTATTTATTTTAATGAACTAATCTCCATGCTGGGTATATTATCATTTATTTATCATATCTTACATATGTATTTTTACCTCCTCTGGCAGAAATGTTGTGTGAAGGAACTTGGATAAAATGTACTTGAATTGATGGTGAGTCACGGCAAAAGCAAAGAGAGGAGAAAATCATTGCGCTGCTGAAGGGCAGGGCACTGTTTGCTGAGTCTGCCCAGAGCGAGCTTACAGGCACCACACAGTTTCACCAAGACCTCTCATTGTGATCAAAAGAATATTTCAAATGTTACAGGTTATCTGTTGAACACATGGACTTGACAAAAAATAATTAATTTTTCACTTTTCATATTAAGCCTCCTTTAATGTAAGACTGAATGTTAGTTCAAGGTGTGGTACACTCACAAAGAGACATACAGTGTTATGACATACAGACAGTTATAATAAATACATAAAATAAATATATATACGGTAAACATATATTTTGTGTTAAGTAACAAAACATAACCAATCTGTTCAATAATTATTCCCAACAGCTGTTTATGTGTATTAAGGGGAATTTTATTACAACAAGGTTTAAGCCTAAAAATCGCTCATTTCACGGGAATATTCAGCTAATGGCATTTCTCTGAAGAGAGGAAACACTTTTTATGCTCATTGACTATGGATGAGCATCTGGTCAATGTGCAAGTGTGCAGTGACTGAGATCTCCATGAGGTTTATGCACAGAGAAATATGCAGAGGCAGAGGCAGCACCTACAGCCTATCCAAATGTCATATCACTGTAGAGAGTTGATCTAACTTCAGTCTATATGTTGTTGTCACATAACGAGCTTTTCACCTCAACTCACTGCTCTAAGCCCTACTGACAAAATGTGGTGAGTTGTGTAAGGTGAGTTATATAAGTAAGGCATATTTTATAATGTCAGATTTATCATATAATCTTTGACAGTCATTTATTAGTGCTTGACTATGTCATTTTTATAGTTAAAAGAATTATTTTTGCATTTAGGTTTTATGTAAATATAGAGCTAATGGATTGTCAAGGTAACTCTCTCCCAGTGCTTTTAAATGCTTCTTCTAGGCCTACATTTTAATAGACAATGTTGGTGAGTTGTAGTCGGAGGATTTGGTCAGATGCTGTATTTAAATCACATTGTTGTTGGCCTATTCCCAGTGTGGCTGAAAATTATGAGATGTTATGGAGTTATTAGAATGATACAAGCACGGAGTAAATGTGAGGGATAGCACAGCATGCTAATCCGTCGTGAAGCTTATTGAGATCTACAGACGCCGCATATAATGGACATATCAAGCCTCAAATTCATGCGCTAAGCCTAGTTTGTTGATTTGTGTAGTATTTAATTAAAATGTTCTTGTTTAGCTGTGTCTCCTGTTGTAATTACCAGACCATTTAGTGAATAAATTAGTTGCATTATGTGAGATTAGCCATATATGATTGTTTTAGCATTTTTAATCTGGTTTATAAATCTGACATTTGCAAACTGGGATGGGCAGATGAAGTGAAAATTAGACTAATCAATTTCCCTGGGTACAATTTAATGACTGAGAAACAAGCTAAAGATATTCATATCATTATGCATGAGGTTGTGGTGAAAAATGGCTTGGTAATGTAATATAATGTTAATTTTATCTTAAGCCGGGCAGACGCCATTTTCTATTTGTCAGCAAGTTTCATAATCAAATAATGCTTTTATATGCACAGCTTTGGACATGGTCGAATTGGTGGTAAAGTGCCATAGCCCTAATTATCACAAAATGAACTGATTGCTATTCAGGCAGTCAGGAAACTTGGCTTGGACAACTTTTGGCTTGAGAACATAGATTCAACTATTTCAAGAAGGTCTAGGACTACTGTAGATTGACCAGGTCAGCAGAGGCTAAACACAACTGAAGGAATTTTTTAGTGGATTCCCCCAAAGCTCTGTCCTTGTACCCTTAATACATACTTCAAAACATTGTTTTTTGCTTTAACTTTTGGCTATTGTGCAAAATGGGGCATTCTACAATGTAATAATCAAAACCAACATTTTTAGTAATTTTATAATCCCTTTCCACAAATTTCCCACACCTTGAATGGGTTTAATTAGCATCTGTAATCCATAAGGCTCTAGAAACAAATTTGAGCATTTGTACCAGAGGTGGAAACATCCTTTTCAGCTAATCACTAAGTAATAAAAAATAATATAATAAGCCACAGATGTCCTAAATTATTAACAAATACCCAATACAGCATATTACACCCCTTTAACTTAGGTTCTAGCAATGACACTGCAACTAAACCCAATTTTAAGCTTCAAAAACATGCTCTGTTGCTGTGTTAATAATTTACTAACTGTGGTTCCTAGGTGGTGATTCACTGCTGCAGGCTGTAAAAACGTCCATTTTCCATTACAGACAGAAACCAGACACATTCCTCATTTCAAAGGATTTATATTTGTCAGTTGTATGAAGAGTTATTTATTTCTTTGTAGTTGTAATACACGTGTCCCCTGATGTTCACGTCCCTGCATTCCCACATATTTCTTTTACATTTTCATCATTCTACGGCAGAATAAACCCACCCATGCAATTACCTGTCCACTGCACCAAAGAGGAAAAAAGTGTCCAAATAGCGCAGTAAGTATCCAAATTTAAATAAAGAAACACAATTCAAGCGATTACATTTTATACACTCAGTGGCCACTTTATTAGGTAGACCCAAATACCTGCTTGTGGTCTCAAATAGCTATTCAGCATCAAGCCAAAGGATGTAATCATGGTCAAACAGTATATTGAAGACAAAAGTTTCAGCCAAGCATCAGAATAAAGAATAAATGTGATTTTGGTAACCAGTTCCATTTTATAAGATGAGTTTTTTTATCATCTAGGGCCATGGTTATGATTTTCTGTGAATGGTTTGAAAAAGAAGAATATCATTTAAAAGCACTTTGTTTGATACATGGTCTAACTAATAACTGAGCCAGTGAGTGTACATTTGTTTAATAAATAAGCCTGTTCCTCTGTTTTTGTAGTTGAAACTTTGGTGCTTTACAAATTACAAAATATTTGCGAGTTTTGAGAAAGATTTGATACTGTTTTATGCAGAAGAAGTGAGAGAAAGAAGTGAGAAGTCAGTAGGGCGGGCACAGATGGTGGTCTATCAAAAATGACTCACAGTATGAGCGGATGGATGGCTTATTGGTGTTGTCCTTCTAACTGTAGCAAGAGACAACTTAACTGAGCGCCAGTAAGTAAAGGTTTAAAGTATTCTGTAGAAACCTGTGACACAGAAGTCCTGGTTAAATGCCCGTTAAGCCTGATTCAAGTTTAGAGTCTTTACAACCCCAAATCCATAAAATGTAAACAAACCAGAATGGATTAGCAAATCTCATAAACATGATATTATCACAATACAATATATAGAATTGGTTGCAGCAAAAAGTCTAGTGGGACTAAGCACCTGCACTTCTAAAATTGACCTGTGTTTTGTTTGAGACTTGCTGCTATCAGATTTATAATAAGCTTTTACACTGTATTAAAGCTGTAATCCGGAGGTTTCCTAAAATAGTGTTTTAACCTGGCGTTGTTCTATGGTGTAAATGAGGTAATCTGTCATAATTGTTATTTTACTTTAGTCCGCCCTCTGGCCTCTACAGCAACATCATATTAGAGTTTGTGGGATAGTGCCTTGATCATTAGTAGTTTTTGAGTGGAGTAGTATGCCACACACACTCTGATTTGATGTTGCTGCAGAGGCCACAGGGTTGACTTAAGTAAAACTCGACGGCTAATAGTCGGGCATGGAATTCTTGGGAAACCTCCAGACCATAAGAATATGTTAAATTGTCTGTTTCAAAACCTGTTATGTTGTTTATGTTGTATAATTTACATATATGAGATTTGCTGATCATTACATCCTGTTATCATTTACATTTTACACATTGTCCCAGTGTTCTTGAGGATCATGGGGTTGTATAAACAGCAGCACGAGTCAGCGGTCTGCGTTCATTCGGCGCAGTTTGGGGGGCAGGTTGTCCTCGGGCCTGCCCCCTCCCAGTGGGACCTGCACTTGTGTGATGGTGCTGATTCCTGCTGATAGTCTGTCCCTGTCCAGCTCCTCCTGCTCTCCTTCTAAAGACAACAGCTGGACCTGCTCCTCCAAATGTCCTTGCCTGGAGGCGGGGATAGAGCTAGACCTCAGCCTCTGAATGCTAAGCGGTAGGTCCCCCGTGCTGGACGCTTTACCCCCGGGCAGCGCTGTACCCGTCTTCAGCCCTTTCCACAGGAGCTCCTCTTTAGTGGAGCTCATGCGCTGCAGTTTGGTGGGTAACCTAGTGGCTTGTTCCTCTATGTGGTCTGCGTAGTCGGCCGAGAGAAGACGCTCCTTGCGCCCCAGTCCGCGCCCGCCATTGCCCAGAGGAGAGGAGGGCGTGGGGGCGACAGGCAGAGGGTTGGGTGAAGTCAAGGAGGATTTCTCTTCTTGCTCCTTGACGCTACAGGGAGGTGTAGGAACCTCAAAGGTGTTGTGGAACTGGGAGTAGTCCACTCTGAAGAAGCCCTCCTCCAAAGACATGACCGGCAGGAAACGGTGACCCCACAGGACCTCATCTTCTGTGTAGGACGTCCGAGCCTGGCATGTCATACCTGCCGCAAATACAGATCACACTGTGACATAACCATACTGAATACAGAACTGAGATGACAACTATTTTGTTACAATTAAAATCACAATTTTTATTTAATCACAAATTTAGTTAAGTTTGTATTTTTTTGTCAGAAGACTACTACCAGAGTCTTCATAAAACTTCTTCAATTCAATGTACATCCAATGCAGTGTTCATCATAATACTTAAAACGATTTATTTTCCTTTTTATAATTATTATGAACACAAGCATTGTTACAGTAAAGATTACAGAGAACAGTAGAGTGTAACTGAATGCAGTGTATCACAATTTCACAATCTTCCCAAATTAGCAGATCACCATAATTTCATATCACAAATCCAGAGAGTTCCCACAATAACATGAATATAAATGAATGAAATAAAATAACCATAACAAATTAAGATGATAAGAGGAAATAAAGACGAGCTTGAGTTATTAAATATTTAAAGACCGTAAAATTAAATTTCAAATTAAATAAATGATGATCTCTTTTAGAAATGCTCAGTGTGTAATTGATGAAGTGATTAGAGCAAAAACTATTAGCAGAAATATATCAAATGGAGCTAAGATTAATGATTATTGGGTTTGAATATGAAGACACTAAAGTATATATACTGTATACGGCACTGGACACATTTTAAAAAGATTCAAAATGACTATATGATGATTATTTCATTAACACACGCTGCTGCGCAAACTACATTTATAATCACTTGAAGTAAATTTATTTGTTCAACTCACAATTGTAAAGCAGATAAAGCCTAATCATGCTCTAAGTGGACCTGATTGCACATAATCCTGCTTTGTCCTCTAGTAAAGCCCTGTATTTTAGCCAATAGATTAATCAAGAATTCATCATTTTAGAATAATCCCTTGCAAGGACTTGTTCTTCTGGGTCACATAAAAAAATCTTCTTCGATATTAAAGGAAAAGTTTGTTTTGGTTTGTTGAGTACACATTATGATGACCATGTTCACAATTCATTGCAAAGTTGACCAATCACATCAACATTAAAAGTATTTAAATTTGCAGGACCTAATTTTGTGCAGAAGAATAACTAAAATGAAAAACAGTTTGAAAGTTTGAAAACCCCTTATAATACAGCCCCCCACAGAGGGTCTCAAAGTCTCTTCTCAGATGACTTTTGGTATCCTGTACTCTTGATTGTGTAATTATCTTTGCCCGAATACAAAGTAAACATATCAGATACTGCAGCTTTAAAAGAATTTAAAAGTCTACTGAACCTGTGGTCTCGACGATGCCCTCCAGAATGACCACTATCTCAAACTGCTCGTTCATGAGGGAGCGCTGGGACAGGTCGAAGAACGGGCTCTTGTTGTTGATCTCGTGGCAGATGGTCAGAGGAGACACCAGGAAGAGCTGGTCTGCTCCTGTCCCAAATCCCACATCCAACTCACACTGGTCCAGGGGAAGGAACTCTCCCTCAGGGGTCTGCCGGGACTGGAGGAAATAAAGAGTCTGTTTTAAGTGGACATTTTGACTTCTGCACCACATTACCACAGTCACATCATTATTGGGGCTATTTGTGGTGTTCATATTAATTTTGCATACATTTTTAAGTTATTAGTGCTTACGTTTTTGCATATGTAGGTCAAGTGGGTTGGGTCTGGCAGGGCACCGGGGCATGTTTTTTTTCCCACAGATCAAAGAGACTGCAGGCTGTCACTGCTGTCTGTATGTTTACTGACAAAATGGTGAATAAATCAACTCAAGTGCATTCTTTGGTATCATGGACATTGAATTATTTTATTTGACCTGCGAAAACCATCAGTGTAATATATTGTTTTGACCTAACTTTAGATTTCTTGATTTCCTAATTAAAAATGTAATATTGTCAAAACTGTCTAATTTGGGGGGGTAGCTGTTGTTTTCTTTGTGTTGAATAAGCTCAGATTATATGCATGTAATTGAAAGTCTTCTCTCCACTATTTGGAGACACAACTACATACAGTGCAAATGACAGTAGTGTGGCAAGTTGGGGTTTCTTTGTATGAAAGAGAAACCAAATGTTTGCACCTCAACATACAAGATTACTGGAACCAAATTCAACTCTACTAACATTTAAGAAGACAAGAAATGGTAAGTTAGCTTAATAGGGTCCCTTTGGAGACGCTGTAGCTGTGACCAAAATTGTAAAAAGAAGATACTTTTGTTCTCCACAGAGTGACAGCATTTTTATGAGCCTTAAGATCACTGCTGTCTCCAGGGTAACTTACACATAGATTATACTGTATCTGTTTTTCTGGTACATGTAAGTCGTAAGATATATAAGATGTTGAGGGGCTCGTGAAATAGGTTTGAGAAAAGGCAATTTCCTTTGGCCATTCCACACGTTTTCACCTGAAATGGGCTGGAGGTGCTGGGATTTAGAAGTGAGGAAAGACTGGATTTGTCCTCAAGGATGAAATTAGACACGGAATTAACCTTGTCCCATACTTCACGCAGCAATGACACCAAATCCGTATTTCTGATGTACAACCACAATTCCATAAACGTTGAGACATTATAAAATGTGGGGGAATTACTGTATAAGTAATAATGTATTCAAACCATGATTCTAAACTAGAAATTAATGGCCTAGGAACATATCCAGAAGTCTCACTCTCTGACTACAGTAACATAAAAAGAATAAGCTATATAAACATGGTCCAGTAGAAACGCTGTTGTCTGCTGGCCCAAATACGTTGGACAAGACATTTGGCACTGACAAGGATGCTTTTAAGATGTGAGATTATAGGCCTCGTTTAACCAGCAATTCCCAGGTCACTGTTTTTATTTTAACAATTTAAAAAACAACCTATTTTACCTCATTTACACACAATCAGTAAATGCTCTGCACTTTCACAGCCACATTCACAAAACCTTCATAATCAACTATCAACACAAGCATAATCTTTGTAACATGAAGGTTCCACTTAGGTTTTTAAAGTGCTTTTTAAAAGGCAGGAAAGTACGTGTCTCAGCTGTCGTGCGGTCTCAGAAAAAGGGAATCGATAAAAAGATCCAACAGCCAAAGACAAACAGTCTGCTTCCCCACATTTCACTGGCATTTAAAAACCTAATTAAGTCCTGTGTCCCCAATGGATCAACTGTACCTGAGCTAGGCTGCTGAGAAAAAACATCTGGGAAATTGGATGGCCCAGGAACATATCCTGTGACTTAAACTCAGACTACACCAGTATTCCTCTAAAATTATTGTTTGAGTCAGTTGCTTTGACTTTTTTACAGTGTATTGTTGAAGTTTAATATAGTTAAAACTACTTAATTCATATTTTATACACCTAGGACTAAAATCTATGTCACCAGCTATGGGCTTTAGGCAGGGCACATCCTGAAAAAAAAAACTGGAGCACTGCAAGACTAACACTTATGGATAACATTTGAACATACAATTATACTTTTACTTTTTTATGATTTCACATTGTTTCCTAGATTGTTATGGTTAACTAAGCAAGAACATTTTACAGTCTGAAATGTTGGCTTTAGTGCGGAGTCTTTTGGATATACTATGAAGTGAGAAAGCACACAGACCGCAGATGGCAAACAGACTGTCATTGGTATGCACTGAGATGTGGAGCACCCAAGGGTGTGACATTTCACAGGAAGACGTCTGCGCCCACAGATCCCTGGCCTGCACTCAGGAGGTACAAGAGTCACCCGTCACCCCGTTTCGTAACGGGTGGCTCAGAACATGTTTGTATTCTGGTTATGAGCAGAGGTCAGGAAAGTAGCCAAAATATACATTCAAGTAGGAATGATTCTTCATAATACGATTATATTGTCCACAACATAACAAATGTGAAGTTAATCAAATAGATGTGATTATGTGTGGTGCATAAAAACTATTCTTACAATTACAATGTATAGTCACAGACTGAGTGTAATTCTCATAACTACACACCTCTGGAAATGGTGCCATAGAGTCAAGTAAGGATACAGCTCCAAAGGCCTTTCATGTTTATACATTTGGTATTTTTCATTTAAAAATATAATTGTAAAAGATATTGCAGGCAGGTGTCTTATTTGTTTGGAGCATTTCCTGGATAAATACTATTCATAGCGCCTTACACAACAGCGGTGCAATAAAAATACTGCTCAGCAAAGGAGAGTGGAAGCTGCTTTGATGCTGATGGTTTTAACAAGGTGAAAGCTTTGTGCATTTGCTTAGTCCTGCTAAACACTAAAGTGCCACAAGGGGAAATTAATGGCCTTTGGAAGAGGACCTGATAGAGAGGGGGTACTTAATTTATCGGGCCACCTGAGATTCAGGTTGAGTGAAAGCACACCCTTTCCCCCAGTGATTCAGCTCCTTTTCAAGTGGCATGCAAAGAAACACACAAGATGAAAGCCCATCATCAGGAGGTACTATTCAAGCCAGACATCAATTGTATCAAATGCATTTAAAGATGTCATTCCCAATTTTTCAACAGTGTCCCTAAATCTAGTCTCCTCTTTGTCTTCAGCCCTCTACTCCTGCCTTGTACCTAACAAAGTGGTCTTCTGCTGTCATCTGATTCAGCGCGGTTGGTGGTCCACTGGCTTTGGTTGTGGTTTTTTGAGTTACTGTTGTCTTTCTATCATCTCAAATAACTCTGCCCATCCTCCTTTCTGGCATCTGGCATGTATACTGCTGCTTATTCGATATTTTCTCTTTATCAGACCATTCTATGTAACTCTTTTTAAAACCCCATGTCAGTTTTAGAAATACTCTGATGGATTTGTTGGATAAGCATGAGATGTCAGATTAATTATTATTTCTTTTTTCTAATTCCTTGACTTGGTTTGAACATCACTTTGCATACTGCATGACTAAATGTTTTGGTTTGTTGCCATGTGATTAGCCATTTGTGTTACTATCAGTGTGAGTGTATACAATTTAGCCTAAAATACATTTTCTATAACTGGCTGTTGGTGTAAGCTAAGTTCATTTTGGCATCACGTCTAATGCATTTACGGATGTCATTCCTAGTTCCTCAATAGCACCCTTTAAGCTCTCCCTATTGTCTTCACCCTCTTTACTCCCACTTCTTTTTCTTCTGTCTTTCAAACTTTTGACAATAGCAGTTGTAGGGAGTTGCGCTGACATGTCTTCTTGCCTGTCTTAGCTTAACTCGTGCATCCGTTGCCGCCTGTCTATCTGCCACAGCTACCCGTCCTTATCACAATGTCCCGCTGTGGCCGAGCCCGTTGAGATGCCCCTGTAGACAGTGACAAGCGCGCCCCTTCTGTCCTCCTGTGTTTTTGTTGAGTGCCAAATCATGGTTGTTTAGCTCTACAGAACGTCTCCAGATGCTAATATGCTGCTCTATTTACTGATCATATTCTGCCAACACTGCAGAGGTCATTGCACCACTCTATTCTGTATTTTAATGGCATCTGATTTAATATTAATGCAAGAGCAAGGGCGCTTTTCCTTGTCATAATAAGCATTGTAGATTAGGCGAATGTCCTGCCAGATCAGTCACAATGTCGCCAGAATCAAAATGTACCCTTAAGAAGCTGTTTTATCTAGTATGTAGGATGTTAAGTCCCCTTTATTCTTGAAAGGGATAGAAATTGAATCATTGGCTACTTTATTAGGTAATAAAATGAGCCTATTGTGGTGCTATCTATAGTCCAGCTTCAAGATTAATGTATTGTTGAGCTACTCTAGCCTTGTGTTGTCTTTCTCCTTTGGACTGGTGAATATTGTTTTTTTGGAGACCATTCTTTTTAAAGATCAGTGGTTTCTACAATACTTCTGGTTTGGCTGGCACCTATAGGCAATAGCAATAAGAACATACTTAAATCACTTTACCCTAAACTGCTCATTTTGATGTTTGTTTTGTATGTATACATAGATCTGCTTCAATATGACTGGTTAGCTACTTGGCTAATTAACTTGCTAACAAAGTGACCAGGTTTACCATCAAATCCCATATGTTGTGAGCAAGGTTCTGCAGTAGAAGTCTTCCATTTTCTATGATCTTGTGCCGGCACGGTGGCACAGTGGTTAGCACTCTTGCCTCACAGCAAGAGGGTCCCTTCGGGGCCCTTCTGTGTGGAGTTTGCATGTTCTCCCCGTGTCTGCGTAGGTTTCCTCCGGGCACTCCGGTTTCCCCTACCACTA
>JAVQKG010088213.1:0-10277 GCA_036025885.1 Hypseleotris bucephala
GACACTGGTTAGCATGTTAGCATTAGCTGAAGATGGCTATCTGATATTCCTTTAGTGAATCTGGAGTGGTATAGAGTTCTTGTTTTATAGATGAAGTAAAGCCATAAAGACAGGCATAGTTTCAGAAGTACTCTGGCACTAGACCAGCTCTCCCTATATGAAGGGGTTATAGGGGGCTGGTGGTAGATGCGTGTTTACTGATAAATCCTGCATATTGCCTCAAATATTCTCAGTGACTGAAACAAGGTCAAGTCTAGCAACAATGAGATGGAATAGATCAGAAATAGGCTACATTGAGTGAAAGCATATGTCTATGTCAAGGACGCTATTATTCAAACATGCAGTAAAGTGTGTCAGCCCCCATGAGCAACAGAATGGAATCATATTAGATTATCAGGACTTTTTTTGGCTTAAAATGAGCCCTATTACTTTTCTAAGTTTCCTACCATAGGTTTAATACAAGCGTGAATAATTTATGCTGAGGAGGTTCTAACTTTCTCAAAAGCACCTGTTAATAAATTCCATTGTTTGCATTAAGTGGATATAGCCAGTAAAATAATTGCATTTCTAAGCAATAAAAAATGCTATGCTAATCCAGAGGTGAAAGCTGGAAAAGTATATATTTTAATAAAGCAGGATGGGGCCTGAAGCAATGGTTACAACGTTCCGATTTTTTTTAAACTGGGTTCCTTTCAGTGAATTGCTGTGAGGTCAGAGCGCTCTGCTGAAGCTCCCATTTTTCCTTGATCCATTATTCATCCTTCCCCAGTGGAGCTGTGCCTCTATGGTAAATGGTTTCCACGGCTATACTAGCATGCCGCTGCCTTACCACTGACCATGCACACATCATGAAACAAATATGCACTTTGCAGAGAGTCCACACGCTGTACACATTACTTTTTTCACATCCCATGACACAGCAGCCAGACCACAGTGTGATAGTAACAAATTAGTTCAAAGCACAAGCGAGTGAATGATCCAGTAGAGCAGCAGTATTTCACGCCTATTGGGGCCAACATAAGCTCATTATGGAGCAGTAACTATGGCACACACACAAGCTCTTCTTCTGATATTTCAACCCAAGAAAAGAAGCTGCTCTTAATAATTGATTCATAAATTCACAAATACCATCATTAAAAGTGAGAGATAAAAGTTGAAAGTGGCACATGTTACAGTCAACCAAAGTATTGGGCTTGTTACCTCCATATAAAAATATTGGGGCACAGTGCCTGAGCCTTTACTGCTTGCTTCCCAGCAAGGAGGATGTGAGATTGATCCTCGGGCAGCCAAATACTCTCTTTGGGTAAAGTCTGTATGTCTTACCCCTGTTACTGTAGGTTCTCTGTATGTATGACTCTGTGTGTACCTTGTGACTGACTGTCCATGGTGTACTATGCCTGAGGCCCTAACGATAATAAGCAGAAGATGATGAAGAAAGGGTGACATTTAAATAACGTGAGACTGACATTTAAGATATTTGATGTTATACTATTTAAAATAAATTTGCTTTAAATGTATTACTCCTCCTTAATTGTACTGCTTGTATAACCACAGATGCTTACCCTGGTGGGATGGATCCCCTGGCAGTGACCACAGAAATCCGCTGTGTTCCGGGGCGGTTCAGGTTGTTCTGCCCGTTGATGGTAAGTGCGTGATGACCATGTGATGAGAGAGAGGGCATCACGGGGGAACAGGGGAAGTTGGCATTGGACAAGGGCACGTGCACCTGTTCTGCTTTGGCTTGTCCGCCCCCCACACTTATGTTAATGTTATTGTCGTTGGTGCCAGAGGAAGAGGATGTTTGGGACCAGTGGGATGTTCCTGCAAAAGTGTTGCTTTGCCGCACTGTTGTCAATGTTCCCGTAGCGCCGACGTTACCCCCTTGACCACCGTAGAGCTTTCGTCTCTGAGAAGCGAGGATAGCATTGGAGGCAGCTCTAGTGCTGTTGACCAGGATACATTGCTGACAGGAGCAGGGCTGGCCTGAGCTGGCACCCACGGGCCATGATTGAGATTTTGGTATGGATCCCATGATGAGAGGGTAGGCCAGGTCCATGCGTCTGCGAAGCCGTCTTTTACGCTGGCTCTGTCGGTTGGTCTGGGACATGCTGTTGAAGTCGATGAGGTAGCAGAAGCCCAGTGAAGTCAGGTCCAACCAGGGGTGCTGCTTCTCGTAGGCGTTTTGGATGGTAACACAGATCTCCATGTCGTAAGGCGTCCACGAACCGTTGTCATTCTCCCACTCCCATACCACACCCTTCCCCGGGGCTGAAGAAGGCTCATAGAAGTTCCTCTGCACTGGCCTCATGGTGCCTTAAAAACAAAAAGATGAAGACATATTAGAATGATAGTATAAAAAATGTAATTATCTGAACCACTGTGGAGGGCAAGTCCAGAAGTCAAACAAATAAAGTTTGTCAGGGGTGTCCAAACTTTTTTTTACAGGGCAAAATTGTCAAAAATGAATACTAAGGCGGGCTAGTGACTGAGGTCACTGATTCACCAAAAGAGCATTCAGTTGTCTGTTTTCTGGACACATTTACTTCATGCAAAAAAGATATTGTAATTGCTGATTGGAATACTAATAAACTTGCAATATATTATGCAACTCTAATCAAAACAATCAACAATAGTTTAACAAAACATACTAGAATAAACAAGCACAACATTGCCTCACATACAGCATACTAGCTGCCGTAGTTATTGCACATATGGCTGTAAATTTATCATTACCTGACATCTGTGGCACTAATGAATACATGTGAAACAAATGATTAAAGACCCTCATTAACAGATGCATCAGCGATGACGGCACTGAGCCTTTGCACTTCTTTGGTCAGGATCATTAAGAAGAAAGTTGACACAACAACTTGACCAGCCGCAGGAAGCAACACCCCACCATCTGCCCCGGGACGAACTTAGAAGCACAGCATTATATCAAGAACTTGGAAGGTTAACTTCAAAGCTAAGTAAAAGTAAAAGTGATTTTAAGTGTATCAAACAGTCCAGAAAGCTTTATGGGGCCAAATTTTTTTTATACATCATTAATGCAACTATGTCGTGCCTAAACGCAATGACAACCAGCACCAATCAGAACCAAGTAAGTCAGCTCGTAAATATCTTTTTTTTAATTAGCACAGTCCCAGAACTCTGGAATAATGTTTAATAGTTGGGTCAAGAATACACTAGCTGTAAAAATGACATTCAAATACAATCCTAAAATACTATATATTATAAACACAATAACATATAAATGAAAACCAAAACAAAACTCCTGACGAATGTAATTTCTGAAGAAAATAATGTACTCTACCATGAAGGATTATACATATAAGATCAGTACAAAATACGTTAGGTCTGGACTTACACTAGAAAAGCATAACAAGGAATAGTGGTGTCAATGTGATAATAGTATATATTGCTATATTAGAATGAAAAATATGATGATACTGAAAATGCCATGTTGAATTAGGTAGTACTGGAGCATCATATGGATTCAGATCAAATCTACACCAACTGACTACTGCAGCAGGATGCTCAGTCAGTAACTCTGTACCTCTGTTGATGGCTACTCAGCTGCTGCCTCCATTATAACACAATTACTGTAGTCACATGGGAAATCAGGACACCTTTGCCAATCCATCTCTGCAGCGGGCTACGCGTCAGCAACAGTGCTCTGGTGCTCCTGGACGTCACAGCCCCCATTCCCCACCTAATTTAACGGGCAAATGCTCACTGCGCTGCCAGGGAGGACCATGGTGATAACAGAGGGGTGGATGTATGTACAGAGGATGAATGAGTAAGGGGGTCCCGTGCGGTTGTAACCCCTTTATCCCTCATATTCAAGGGCTGCTCTGGAGAATAAAATGCATCAGCAGAATCAGTGACCTTGAGTCGCTGCTGCATCTAACGGCTAAAGGCCCACGCTAATTTCATTTGGTGCTACACACAGACCCTGCTCACTGGACCAGTGAGCTCTGTCATACTCACGCTCTAGTCACCCATGCAGCTTTCATACATGGCTGCACTAGTTTTTCAGAGAAAATTAATGATTTCTAATGTTTGCATAAAATATTTTCTAAGTTTTCAGTAAACAAATAAAATGCCCAGTGCCCACTCCCAACCTATCCCTACAATATTTCAGTCTTAACAGTTTCCAGTGCAGTCCCAGAGGCACCACACCAATTTGTACATGTACTTCATAAACATGTGTGAAGGGGGTTAATCAGTTAAAACATTGAAATTCATATTTTTTTCCTATAAAAGACTTTTATATTGGTGTATGGATGAGGTCTGGCATAAGAGATTTTAAATTGGTGATCTTAAATAAGGCTGAGCATGTACTAGACTGGCTTGAGTTAATTTAATGTCTTGAGCCAGTTTGCTCCATGTAGTCCCACACTCTATCTCCTCCATTTTCTGTCAGACAACCATCTTGCTTTACAATAAAGATAGTACCATTTTCTAATTGAGATAAAATCCATATAAATGCATTTAATCTAGATCAATTTTTAAGTCTTAAAAACAAATTCAATTGATTGTAGACCAGACTAACTCAATAAGGACACTGCCTTTTACAAAAGCTGCGTGTTGCTGTGACCTGCTGACGTGCTCTATATGACCTTTCAAGCTTTTTCTGACAGGAAACAGAGTTAGCGTTTTCCGTTTGACACAGTGTATGTTTGGTGGCCATCTTTCCTGCCCATCCTGGCGTCACGTCCTCCAGTTGTCCTTGGCTGACACTGCAGTGGTTTACCATTTGGAGAGCATTTCTACAGTGCTGTACAACTGCATTATGCATCTCAATGGGACGATGACCCTAGTGACATATAAGGTGGGGTGGGATCAACAGGAGCTTCCTGCAGACTGTAGGCAGGATCCAATTTTTACCATTTATATTTTTCTGACCAAACAGTAATTATGAAATACTGAAAATTAGCATTAGGGTTGTACAAAAAACAATAGGTATTAAAAAAAACTATTTTGCGCTAATATTTTAATGCAAGCTCAAATAAAAATAGTTTCTTTATTTACTAATTAAAATTGCTTCAAAATAAGACTAAACAAGGATTATAACAAATCCAAAGTAGGAATAAATTAAGGAAATTGTGGCTCACATTTCACTTTCACATATTTATTTAGCTACAACAACTCATTTAAATTCAAGACTGTAAAAGGTCAAATGTATTTAACAGTGTAAATCTATGTCACATTAAAGACTATGGTGTTACTACAATTTAGATTTTTGCGATACAGATGTTGCATTTGCAGATACTAGAATAATAATAATTTTGCAATCTAATGTGTAGCCCTAATTATTTAATTAGATGAAAAAAAGGTATTCAGTATAGTACAATACATTGCTCAGCCCTTAGACGTGGTCTGTTATAATGAAGAATGCAGTAAACGCAAATTGCTGTATTTTTTGCTGTTTTATAAAGAAAGGGAAAGTTTGTCATGGAAGCAGTCCCAGGGTCTCATGGGAGGTGGAGGTTCCCACTAGTGAGCAGAAGGAACAAAAAGTCTACTCCTCCAACACTGTCTGATGTGCTGCTGACGCTAGTTTTCCCTTCAACACTCTCTCCTCCTCTGCTTCTCCTCCTAGCACCTCACCAACACTGGCCCCAGAGCCATTCTTCATATTTTCCATCCTGTCACTCGCGGGACCACAGCCTGCACTCACGCAATGCTTTTTGGACAGAGAGCAGAAATGTGTGTCATTGCATCAAGAGTCCGCATCACCTTGTACTTAATGCTCTGCCTGGTGCTTCTGCTGCAGTCGTGTGGCCAGATAGCACCATAATACTTTCCTGTAATTGACAAGCTTCTCCAATTTCCCCCGGGGCGACGGCAAGCAGCCTATCAAAATGCAATGCTGCGATTTTTACAACGGAAGGAGAAGGCATTTTTACTACAGAAGAAGACATTATATAGAATAGGTGTCTGCTACAATATGGACCTTAAACAGAAAGACCATGCAAAACAGAGTAAGAGAAGAGTGGCACTGTTGCACCACATAGCCAGCAGAGATAAGATAAGGTGCCATTATTTGAAAAATTCCAGGATCCAGAGAGTGATCCGGATCACACCCAAAATCAAATCACTTTTTTCCTTGTGTCCATCCTGACCTTTCCTGAAAATTTCATCCATTCAGTGGTTTTTGCATTGCGTTGTGAACAGACACGCACACATACACTAGTGAAAAAATGTCCTCCTGAGTCAACCTCATCTTCACAACAAAAGATAATTACTCAAAACGGTTTCTTTGCATTATCAAGACAAAGTAAATGTGAGCTATTTACTTCTGAATTGGGTTTGGTGTGTCAACTGTTTCTCTAGACACACAAACATGAATTTATTTCTTGATGTAATTTAACAAACAAAGGGCCTAGTGAGCTGTGTGCAAAGACAATCTGTGAATTATCATTGAACAGCATTCATAATACCCCCACAGTAAACAACAGTAAACATTGGATAAATTGAATATGCTAATAAACTCAACAGCATGGGGCGTGAATAAAATAACTAGAGCATGTCTGGCGTTTTCTCATAAAGCAGAGACTCAACTCATATTTTTTATTGCTTTAAAAGGCATTCAAAAACTAAAAGGACAAAGTAGAAATGTTTAGAATTGCCTACATGTATGGTTAAAGGTGCAATACATCAGTAATTATAGGTATACGCACATCACCAGGTGCCAGGCAACAGTAGTACGTTTCAGAAATGACCTGAGGAAGATCCACTGTGATCGAAACGTTGTCAATAAATTGCTGAAACTTGGAGTAAGTGTGTAAGTTGTACTCTGTGGTTGCCTCAAAAACATTAAAAAAAATATTTTTTATGACAGGTTTCGGGTACGATTTTCCGCGAAACCCGGGCGGATGTTAGCCTGGAGCTAACTGCTATCAGTGACTGCTATCGGCTGCTGTGGAGACGTGGGAGCTTTCCTGTGGCCGCTGTATTTTGTTGATCGCTTTGTAAAACATGCCGTGGACATATTTGCTCTTTGCTGTGCCTCAGAAGTTGGTTATATTTCTGTATCAGCGCTGGAGAGGGTAGTTTTAGCAGGGAGTGGATGTTTACAGTGGAGCTACAGGGGAGCGGTCTGGGGAGCTAGCTCGCAACCTGCTTTAGCGACAGTACGGGGTTATACAAAGTGTAGGAGGTGCAGGCAGGCACTGATTTTTTTTTTCGAGTAGGTAAACATATTCATCAGAACACTCGTGTTGGTTACAGAGCACTTTCACTGGTCTGAAAGCACTAACAAGTCCCAGGGCTCTGTAAGTAAGTCACTGTACACCGGGCACGCGGCCTAGTAGACCCGGGTCTGTAGTGAGACTCGCGGCCGCATACGGCTCACTCTCGGCGGGATGAGTGTTGGGTCTGGCGCCGAAAAACACCGCGGTGCTTTCTGCTTCAAAATACTGCCGCATTCTGCTTCGGTTGCGCTGATACAGAAATAAAATGACCTCCGAAGACACAGCAAAGACCACCTTATGTCCACAGCATGTTTATAAAGCGATCCAGCAGACATATCCACAGTCTCAGTCAGATCTCCTCCATCTCCCCATACAAGCACTACAATAAATTTAACCGCTTACATCCCACCTCCAATAAATAATATAAATAATAGAAAAAATATGTAATAGGCCTATAGCTAGTTTGAATGTAGTCAAACACTAAAGTTAGAGGCGTATAACTTTGATTAAAGCTCTGCAAACACAAAGAACAAGATAGTAGCTGCAGTTACGCCACTGGCCACTAGAGGCAGAATCCTAAATATATGCATTTCTTACACATTGCGCCTTTAAGGTGATCAGAGGCAGACCGAGAGGGAGTGAGAGGAAACACAGATAAATAAATGCATGAACAGATCAACGGTGTGAGCAGTGACAGGTCCTATCCTCCCTTCACTTGTGTGTGTGTGTGTGTTTGTTGTGTGTGTGTGTGTGTGTGTGTCCAGGGCCCTGCTGCCTGCCTTATCTCACCAGCAGACTCATTAACATAGAAATGACTTGAGGAAGAAAAGTACAGCGTTTCACCTCTGCTCAGAGACATGGAGCAGTGAGGGAGGAGCACAAGTGGAGAAGCAACAAGCTGATATGTAAACTAAACATACACTTTCGGGGAGGACTAGTGTCAGTGGGTTTTTGAAGTTAAAATAAAAATAAAATAAAAAATGTTAAGATTTGCATATTTATTTCAGCATAGATTTTTACATTAGATGCCCTTCCTGGTGTCCATTAATCAAGGCTTGGAACCCTGGTCTTTGTGCTGTTGAGTTGTTGATAAATATTGCATAAATACCTCACCAAATGTATAATTTTGTTAACATTTTTTCATGTGATATTATGTTATGAAAGCAGACATGGGTTGGAATAGGCAGCTTGTTACAATTTTGTTTACAAACATTTGACTGGCCAAAGCCTGTATGGCAACATGGTTGAACATTCTCTTTTGTTCTGTGTAAATGGAAATGTGTGTATATGTGCAATTTTGAAACTAAATAAACTAAAAAACAACATAATAGACCCAATACTAACATAAAATAAATCATTGTGCCTGTGCCAAAAATATGCCACAAACATAGAGCCTCATGTTTGGCCTGTCTGTTAATAATCCAGTATTGTCCTCTGCAGTGAGAGAAGGATGGAGGAGGGCTGCAGGCTCTGTGTTCAGTGAGCCAGAACCTCCTCACGCCTCCGGACAGTGAAGGGAGGAGGCAAGACCCGAGGAGGAACTTAAGAAAGAGGACTGAGAGAAAAATAACATAAGCATTAGTAATATTAACATTCAATTCTTTGCCCCAACAACATCTTAGACATTCACCAATCAGTATTCAAGAGGCATAGCAACCAGGGATTGGACAAAACCCAATTATATCACTTATCGCAATAAAAACACTGACAATTGTCCTGGCTATTTTTTTCATCATCGTGATAATTGTTCATTGCAATAATCGTAATTTATTAGCACACCAACGCCCTTTGGACTTTACTGTGAACAGATCATTTGTTATATTTAGTATTCACTAAGTTCAGGTGATAAATGGTTCATTTCAGCGTTCAATAAAATGTACTATTGAAATTCTAAACTACACATTTTTTAAACAATTGTACGTATTGTTTTTTAAGTATTGTGAAATTATTGTTAACCACAATTATAATGGCCAAGATAATTGTGACCAAAAACTATTGTCCCATAGTAGCAACATTAAAGCATATGGGGCAGTCCCATTGGGGCAATCCAAACAGGAGTTTCCATGTCTTTGTGTTACTGCTTTATAAAGAGTTGTGTTATAGTGGAATTGATAAATTCAATTTGCAGTGAATGGCTCATAGAAAAGTTTTATATTTCATTTCCGTAAATCCATGTTGGATTTTTCAGCTCAGAATTTGCCCAAGTTATGAGTTCTTTTTCATTTTTTTCAACTCGGAACACGGAAATTCTGACCTCTGAGTATTGGAACAGGTTAAACGATTCAATTTTGTAACCCTATTTTTGTAATTTAAATGCATGCAGTGTCACTGTAACATTGTGTAGGTGAGCTGTATTTGTTTGCATTTGTTTGTGTGACTTTTAGCAGATGGGTATAACTCCAGGGCAGACGAGGGGACATATGGTGATGTGGTATGATTCTGGCGTGATGCTAATATGTCAAAAGTGTGATTTATGGCTTCAGCATCACAGACACAGCCTTAGGTAATCATCTGCAAATTATAGAGGTTGTTGCTCTGCTAAAAACGTTGATATCATTTTGGAAATTTAGATTAGAAAACAAAAACACTGAAAAAAGTACCATTACAAGAGCAGTTTAATATAATCAAGCGTTCTTAAAGGAGCCACGATGCTTCTAGTTTTTTCAATTAAATCACTCATTTCTAGATTAGCCATTTTTATTTTTAAGAACATATTTTAGGGAGTTTAGTATGCACATTTGGTGCATGTCCAGGGGAATATCAGCAGACAGTGCAGCCTATTGGGCAACCTATGGGCACCTATTGGGCAATTAAACTGGGGTCCAATAGGTGGAGGGGTCCATTGGCAGTTCATGACTTAAATCATTGTAAAGACTAAATTAATGCAAAGCCTAAACCAGGACTAAATTAAGGACTAAGCATGGACTAAACCAGGACCAAAGTTATAAACCAGGACTAAAACCGAATGAAACCAAGACTGAATATGAAAAATCTCCACTGGGGGCTCTTGATCACAATTTTATACCATTATGATGTCCCTTTAAGGCCCTCTTTTCATTTGTGGCCAATACCCATATA
>JAVQKG010088412.1:0-12160 GCA_036025885.1 Hypseleotris bucephala
TTGTTTAGTTTTTTTGAGGAAAATTACAGACTACACCTCTGAGTTACTAATTACACCGCATTTTTTTATTAACGGTATTGTTGCTCATTACAAAAAAAAGAGACTGGGTATTTTCTTTAAAATAAGGCAATATTTGGACTGTAAATGTTAAATGCTAATCTTAAAGTTTTGTATGATTAAATGGGGATAAATTTTTTCATATTTTACGGTGGAAGACCAATTAAGTTTCTTGCAGAGACTGTTGATATTGCAGTAACAACAAATGTTTGATTCACAATACTTCACTGTCTGCTTTTGGTTTGTGGCCGCTCTTGGCTTGCTGTGTCATGGCTCCATTTATAAAGGCTAGTTTTTATGTTGGGTCTCTGTGTCCTAACGCTGCTGGGATAGCTTTGATGTGCCTTGTGTGACCGTAATCGGAGGAATCATTCATCTTGACATAATATTTTAAATCTCCAGCGAGGCACCAGAAGATAAAAGCCACAGGAAACCCTTTAATGTCATTTTAGTCTCTTTTGAGTTTTGTCTCATTATCTTTTTTTTGTTGCTTTACTTTTTTTTTTGCTTCTCTGCACCAGCTCGCCTTGGTTGATCCTTCATTGTTGCTGTTTGTTGTAGATTTATTCCCAGTGCAAGCAGTTTGTAACATTTTCTGCCACGCCATTCAAAGTGATGGGGGAGAGGGGAAATGTAAATCAGTGGAGCCAGTAAAGAAAATGGCCTCGCTGGAATTTGATCACAGGCGGTGGAGATAATGCATGCAGCGAGTGGCAGACATATCTCTTCAAAAACCAGCCTCTGGATTGAGCTGTGGCTGCTGTGAGGGGCACAACTGTGATTGAGATTTCAAAGTACAACACGAGCATCTGCTGCCTCTTCAGGTGTGTTACTTTTGTCATTTAGCCCAAGCTTTGAAAGTGAAACGATGGTTCATATTTTATAGACATCTGAAGTTATGTGAGGACATCTTTTGGCCTGGATTTCTTTGCTAATGGTCGTCTGCTTTTATGCCTCAGTAATAGATGATTTGGTTCAGTTTTAGTGGAGTTCTTAATGTTATTAGATGAAGCAGCATAAAGGTCTGTGATTGATCCCAGTCTGGTTACACTTTTTACAGTGCCCGCCTCCCTTCTTGGCAGCTTCTCTCTGGGACGCTTCTCTTCAAAGTGTTTGTCTCTGTATGACTATAAAACTGAAAACATGTATGTCTGTAGTTGTGACTCCAGCCCTCCAAGCTGATATGGAACCAGAGAAAACTCGAAAGCACCCAAAGAGCATAGACCTCCACCAAGGCAGCTCATTTCCCCTATACATTCTTAAAACAAACTGTTCTAAATATAGCCTTCTGTGAGACTGGACACCACTTCAGAAATAAATGACAAAACAGTGACTTTGCTTTCTTTGTTTCTGTTAATTAAAAAATAATTATAGTCATCTTTATACAGTGAGAGGTTACCAAAACCCTTGAAACATCACTAATAAAACAAGGTCAACTGCACTGTTTTGGTTTGTTTACATAAGAGCACTTTCTGTGAAGGATGGCTTGTATTGGCATGCCTCCGGGCTAACAGATGCCAATTCCTAAAAAAAGAAATCTGGATTCAGACAATGTTTTGGATCACACCCAAAATCTAATAAATTGTTTCTTGTGTCATTCCTGACCTTCCGTGAAAATTGTATCTTCACTTATGGCGCTGACGGACAAAAGTTACAGAAAACTTAATCATGGTCTTTTGAACAACGTTTGAGACACTATTTTTTGCAGTTTTAATTGAGATTTGTGGTTGGCTTGGGCATTCTTCATAGTTTATAGACATCTAAAATTCAGTCTTCTCAAGGTATCTTGGGCTTAAATTTATTTTGCCAACGGTTGGCTGCTTTTATGCTGCAGTAAAAGATTTGAGTTAGTACTCAATGATATGAGATTAACTGTGTGCAAAGTGGCCAGCAACATTAACTTTTTGGTAGATCCTAATTTGGTCATTTCTTTCATTTTGTGAACTCTGCATGTCGTTTCCTTGTAACTTGGTACAGCAACTTAATTAATTTTTCTTCTATCTAAATACATGTTGGTTAAGTTGAGAATGTAATTTAACTGACTACTTCTTTGAGTACTTTATCGGAGTGGGCGATATGTGTATAAGTAATATTACTTTTATTTTTTAAGTCAAGATAACAATTAAATTAATTAAATAAATGTTATCATGATTTTAGTTGACTTTTTTGTCTTACAGAGAATTAATGCTACTAGTGTCTTAATAAAACCCTTTTAACTGCAAATTCAATGCACATTCAATCCAGTGTTCATCATATTACTTACATTGTTACATTGTTGAACGATAATTATTGATTATTATGCCTGAACGATTATCACAATCATAACAAATAGCCAACTAAACTAATTGTCAGTGTTTTCGTTTCGATAAATGAAATAATTGTATGTTGTCCCATCCCTAATGTGTCTGTAATGTGGTGTTAACCTCAGTGTCATATGTCAACAAATGTAATCAATATCTGATGATGAGAGATCTCTGTTTTTTGACCCAGCTGATTAACTATTCATCTCATGTTAACTTCTTACATAAAAGCCTCTTCGCGTCGTGTTTGAACAGTGGCACTTTAACCCAAAGAAAAAAGATGAACAAATTAGCAGCGAGTATGTGTGTGGACTGCCAACCAACCCAGTTAGAGAAATGCAATTATTAATCAACAACCTAAAAATTAATAGCTTTTCGACTAATGAGTGTTTTGTTTTTATTAATTTATTTCACTTGGCTTTAGGCTTACAGACATTTTGATACAACTAATGGTCTAGATCTTAATTATTAATGTAAATGTAAAATTCACTATCTCCTGTCATTGCATTAGTAGTAGTTAGTGCATTTAGTTTGGCATGTTTCCTAATAGAAGCTTTAGTTAGTAACCTATTGAGATCAATTAAAGTTCATTGTTTTAAACGGCCTTTGAAACACCAGCTCAGAGCTTATAAAATCTGCACTACATAAAGAAAGTCACAATAAAAAATTTCTTATCAATTTGTAAAGCCGTTTATTTTTCACCGTGTCTGTTTTATGATGCATGTTGTCCAAATAAGCTGTGAATTTTGATTTATAATACATTTTTCATTCTTCAAAATAACAACTCCGATCAAAGCGGCTGCTGCATATTTACTTCAAAGTAAATGAGATCTTTTGGTTTTTACTATTTTATTATTTAGACTTCACACTGTGCTCGAGGTGGTTCTTTTTTGGCAGAGATTAGGTAGTGTAGATTGCCAGTGAAGCAGGGAGTCGCGAGTTCAAATATGGGTTAAAACGGGTCATCGCTGTCCCTTTTTTTTTTCAGAATAATCTTGAGCACTTGGTTTTATTTGACTGCCCTTTAGCACTTGGCATTCAGCGATCAATAGCTCCAGGGCTGGGGTTTGATGTGATGAATACTAATGTGTAATAGACAGGCATTGGCATATGAGTCCCTTGGTGTAACTCATAGAAGATATTATCTCTTCATTTTACCCACAAAGTCTCCTGTGAATGACCGTAGATTCAGCCATTTTTCATTTATGTGGTCATTGCATTAAGTCCATCAATTACTATAGATCGAAAGCTTCTAACCTGCGCTATGGGCATCCCAGAGCTCCATACAAGGTCTCCCTACCGCTGTTTGTTTGTGCTGCTAGCATCACATTTTCTATATTCAAGGACAACATCTATTTATTATGGCTGTAATGGCATAAACTTTCTGCTAAGACTTGCAGATATGTGGAATTAAAATTTTAATACACTTTTTTTCCCGTCAGTGCCCAGGGACAAGGTTTCCAGCCCCTTTCTTCTAGTTTGCTGCTTTTTAAATTTTTTTTTTATTTCTGACTTGGTAGCGGAGGTCATCTACATAATATGATTGATTTGCGCATGTTATTGTAAGCGTATGGCATATAGGGAGTTTTAGGAGCAAAGGTGACAAGTATTAGATTGAATGCCAAACCTACAGGTACATAGGTGATTGGAATAGCTGGTCTAAATGCTGTAGAAATAAGAAATGATAAGTGTCAAATCACTTTTATACAGAAATTTCCACACAGCACTCTGTCAGACCTTATCTACCATATAAGTACAAAGTGGCTTGTGCTGCTAACACTAAGGAGTCTCCTTTTACAGTATTACTATATTAAGCTCTTTGGAGAGGGAGGATTTATCAAATAATGGATCGCAAATCTGGAGCAGAAAGTTGGGTGAATAAATCTATTATATCAGAGTGAATCACTGTAATTACTGCTGGGAACGATGGGCTCAAATGCACCATGTAATCATCACGATAAGAGAGGGAGAAACACCAGGCAAATTATACACGTGACACAGATAAACAGAAACCCTCCAATCAAGTGCTTGAACAAACTGGGTTACAATTGATGCTGAAATTATTCTGTAGATTTGAGAGGCATAAAGCTGCATTTTGTGAAACTGCAAAAAAAAAAAAACACTTACGCAAATAAATTATAAAAATAAAATACACATATTGGTTGTTTTTTAATAGTTCCAACTAAAAATAGTTGTGAAAAAGATAATTCATGATAGATGCGAGTCCTTGATAAATAATCGATGTATTGACCAATCAGAGTGCTCCTGTCCTGTGGAAGTGTGTGATTAGTTTAACAGCTGTTTCCCTTGCTCTAAAACAAAAACCCTTGTAATAAAGCCCACAGATGGTCTCAAAGTCATTTTTTTCCAGCTGAGAACTGAGTATTTATTTTTGCTCAATTACAAAATCAGGTAGTGCAGCCAAAGGCATCAGGACAATCTGTATGGTCAGTTTTGGTTTCTTTCATCATCAAATTGCTTGCTTTATTTAAAATCCTAAAAATTACCTTCAATCAGGCAAATCATTTAGACGGTCACTACAATCTATATTTATTTCATTCAACAGGAAGCAATATTGTTTTTGTTTGCCTATTAATCAAAACGGGGGCCCTCAAATTGGCAGCCAAAAGTTATCAAATCAAATGTTCTTAGTCACCACATACTCCTGACAATCCAGGACAATTTGCCGCTTCCCTTCCACCCGCCACTGCTCTTTCTTCTTCGTTTTTTGGCTTTTATTACAAATGACAGCAGAGAGATGACAGGAAACCAGAGTAGAGAAGAAGAAAAATGACAACAAAAGAGATATAAACCATGGCTGTCTGCTTCCTTAAAAGAGAAACTTTCCACGCGCTGAAAAATAGCTGGAGCCTCTCATCACCTTTCACTAAAGCACGGGCGAACATCTGTACTGTGGACACTGCTGCCGCCTGTCTCGGTCAGGGCTGGGTACCTTTCACATTTTCTCAATATAAGAACTTAAATTATACTTTTTCATAGCGGTACCTGAACAATATGCTTCAATGCAAGTTAAAGTTTTGGGCACACATTGCTATTTGAATGGGAAAGTGTTTTTTCTATTTTATTTATTGCATTTTCCAGAAACTTTCCTGTATATTAAAAATCACCAGACGAAAGAGCTGATTTTAGATGACAATACTATCATATAATAATAGATCTCAAATGTATAATTTTAGTTAGTTTGGAAAATGTTGACTGGTAGTGTATGTTGTTTAAATTAACCTTTTATGAGCCTTAAACAAAATAATAAAGATAATCATTTATTTGTTTTATTAGATGAATATATACAGTGGGTCATAAAATATATATTATTGACAACTATACTCTATCGAAACATGGTATTGAAAAAAAAAAATGTTACCAGTAGTAGTGTAACTTATTTTTCAATTCCACTAGGTGCCACCTAGAACTAGCCCACATATAAACCAAGATGAATTGGATGTTATCTAGGACTAAACCAGGTCTAAATCATGTCATAACTACCATAAAGCATGACTAATCCAGTTCTGATAAACAGCATTAAACTAGGACTAAGCAGGACACAACCAGGTCCAAGTACCACCAGTGGTACTTGTTCCACAGTTTGAGAACCAATGCATTGAGGTATTGTTATTCGGTACCTAGCCTTATTGTTTGCTAATACTCTGTAAATATCTGCCTGCTCGAGATTAAGGTTAAGATTATATATTCTTTGCCAATCGCTATAAAGCCACAACAAGAGTGTTTATCCACGCCACCTGCTAATGTTTGATAATCAGCTGATAGAGATGCAGCGACATAACTGCCAATTCCTACGCCAAATCCTGTCTATCCAACTGAGTATAAAAGTCTCCACCACAAAATAAGCACGACAATGGCCAAAACATGCAGAGCTGTCATCAAAGCTTTGAATCGTATTATTTTTGTGTTAAAAGTGTATTCGGGCTCTGTGCTTCTATCATTAAATTATCTGCTAACTCTTCTACTACCCATTGTTATCTGGGAAGTTTATTGTCTTCCAAGATTGTTAAGAATGAGTTCACACTGGGTTGAGTTTCAGGTAATTGGTGAAAATTAATGAGCAAAACAAACCAGCATATCGAGCCTCAGCAGTGGATTAGGGTGTAAACAATGCAAATTTAACATTATAGAAAGAACATCTTATAGTGAGATTTTGACATGTTGTATCTTAGTACACATACTGGCCAATTTATTAAGTAGACTCGCAGTGCTGTTGCCTGATTCAAGGAAAATTGTATTCTTCTGCTGACCTTGGTAGTAATGAGTAGCTATTTGTTGCTTTTCTGTCGAACTAACAACACATCTGATCACAAGGCATCAAAAATCCATTTTACACAGACAGTAGCTGCTTCTCATTTGATATTTTCTCTTTTCTGTACCATTCTTTGTAAACTCTAGCAATAGTTTTTTATAAAATCCATGCCATGTACGAAATTATTGCCTCCCCATGTATGCTAATGCGTAGTGATCCTCAGAATTTGTTCAATGTAACTGGATATATAGCCATTTCATTTGACAACGAGCAGTTCAACATGTATAAAGTTGTTTTGTGAGTAAAAGTGTTTTGACAATATTATTAAGCATTTTTAGTGGAGCTTGTATCTTGACACTATATGTAAATCATTATAGCAGCTTTTATTGTTTACTCCTTAGCGGTGAAACAGACAAGACAGAAAGTTGTGGAAATAGTTACATTGTATCGAAAATGAGGAAAGACATTAATCTTGGGGACACTTTGCAAAAGAAAACTTAATGATGCATTTTCCAACTAGACACGGGACGACGTTTATCTTGGCCATAATGATTTAATTTATGATAATATCACAATAATGAAAAAACAATGTGTACAAGTTTAAACATTCTTAAAATGCCAGTTTGGAATCTCAACAGTACAACAGTACAATCACTGTACTAAATATAATAAGTGATCAGTTCACTGTAAAGTCCAAAGTGCATTGAGGGGTAAATAAATGACAATTAATTATTGCGATCAACGATTATCCCCATAAAAAAAAATAACCACGATAAATGAATTGTCAGTGCTTTATTGTGATAAACGATATCCTTGTAGATTGTACCATCTCTACTAACACATCTCGATTACAAATTAGTCATTGTCCCAAGCGTGCTCTTTTGACAAGCTACTTCTTTCTCCTCTTAATTCGTTGTAGCAGAGCACCCATGTTAGCGCTAGAGATTTTACTTATCTTTTTCTCCAATGTAATTTGGCAGAGAGATGAGGACCCCGGGGCAGACGCGCAGTTACAAAGGTTAACTCACCAGACTGCAACATGAGCCGTCTCAGGTACAAAGCCCGTCCCGCCGAGAAATCAATTAGCATTTGGCTTTTATTTCATCAGACTGCAGTAAAAAGATACGCTGGATAAAACGAGCAGGCCCCCTGGCTTTATGCTATATGCCAGTATCATTCATTTGGCTGTTCTTGTAAACCACAGCTATCCCTCTTCCAATTCACAACGATGTCATGCCATTATCCCCAACTTGTAAATGCCAACACATTTCGAAGCTCCAACGATGCTGGCCACTATTTGCCTTGTCTCGCCTAATGAAGACTAAAGACTGCCTAATAGCCTAAACAACAGAAGGCTTCACCAATCCTGCTAAGCCTATATTGTTATTAGCAACTTGATTAATTTCCTTAATCAAAGTCAGCTCTATCCTTGAAGAGCCGTCAGTTTTAATTAGGCTAAAAACACCACATAAATGGCTGTTACAAGCCCGCAGAGTCCTTCAGAAAGATCATACGTGTCATAATGAACCGATAATAAAATGTAATGAGTTTTTAGGTGGCAGAGTTTAGCTAAAGATCCTTCTGCATGCAGTTAAATGTCACAACAGCTGTTATGCTCTCCTGCCTCTCTTCTCTGAGCTTGTTTTTATTGACATGTTTACCTCTGTCAGCCATGTTCTGCTCCAGCCCGAGTACTTTGTTTGACTCTCCGCAGGGTTGCGCCGAATTTTTCACATTTTATCTTTTCGCAATGAATTTGACAGACAAATAAAGCAAGAGCCTAGCAGGAGTGGCTGGAAAATGTAGCTGGTAGATTTGCAGATAAAACAGAGGCAAAACAGAAACCGAAAAGTGAATGTCTTGTATAAGGCTGGGATTTTGAAAAATGTCAACTAATTTAGTAATGCAATAATCGTTTAGCGGAGAGCACATGCCATTTGCTGAGAACATAACCCACACAGTGCAGTATTTGAGCCAAAACTAGAGATGCATTGATCCAGCATTTTCAATCCTGATACAGATACCGATATTTAGGCTTTGTGGATTGATTGGTACCCACCGATACTAACGCAAAGACTAAAGACATAGACTTTTCTTTCCTAACTTTGTATTATCAGAAATATAAACCTAAAATATAATAAAACTAGGACTAGGTGACCCACAAAATGCCTAACTAATTATAATATCTAAGTTTTCCTGCTTATAATTAGGATAAAGTATAGTATAATAGGATCACGTTTAACAAGATATATTGGTTTTGCTGCATCCCTAGTTTTACTTGAGGCCCTCCCCAAGCAACATCCAGTCACAGTTTGTGTGGGAATGTCGAATTTGTTTGTGACCTTTCTGTCAATGTCTTATTTTAAGAAACCTCCCACCTACAGCTTTTAAGGCAATTTAGCAAAACAGTTTTTTTATGATTATGGTGCAAATATTAATTCCGATCGAAGACACATTGTTACCATCCAAAAATTCTGTACAAATACATATATAAAGCGTATCTTGTGGGGTGCACCGTGCTATTGCAATAAAGCCTCCAGTATCTGCTTAATTTACTGAATCACTGATCCAGCTTCTGGGCCTGGATCGGCACCGATGTCGGATCCAGTATTGATATCTGTGCATTTTTATCCAAAAGTGTACAAAAATATATACATTTTTGCATGCAAGATTAAAAACATTTTGTCTGTAAATATATTATCGGTATTCTGAGCCATGTATCGCCTATTATATCCAATTGTTAGGTACTCTGTGATTCCCAGCCATAGTCTTCAATAGGAACAGTGTAATAGGCCATATTTGAGACATGAAAATCACCTTGTTTTGGTGGAGGGTTTTGCTTTGTTACAGCCCACCTTCCCTTTTATTAAACGGTGATTTAAATTCAGTCTTTGTGGTGCGCGATTCATCAAGCTGATTTGAAGCAATTGCTTTTATGCATGAACTCTACGCAGCCCAAACAAATTGCTCTTCCTGCACGCTCCTTGTTATCGACGACACTGTTTCCAGTAATTGCCGTTGGAATGTAATATTGAGGCTAAAGAGCCGCTCCAAATTGTATCTGTTGCTCTCAAATTACTGTGCCTTTGATTTCATTATTCACTGCAAAAAATAAAATAAACCTGGCCCTCATTGAAGCTTATTGTGCACCAGTCTTGAAGCTTTGTGTTAGCCGTGCCTTATTCCTCAAATCCAATGTAAATGAATCTAAGTGCATTGTCAGCGTTGTTGTGATGCCCTTATGTAGGTCAATTTTTCTCCAGTGCTTGGCCTTGTGATGAGTGAATTTATTTTGCCAGAGAACTACAGTTTTATTATTCATACCCAACACAGATTGAGAGTTGTGGTGCATTAAACCATGACGCTGTCGTTTCTCCCTCTCACGCTGTTTCTCTCTTTGCTCCAAATTACTATTAAACATTTGCTGCTGGCCCAAATTTCATATCCTCAGA
The DNA here is from genome assembly GCA_036025885.1 of Hypseleotris bucephala. Lineage (NCBI taxonomy): Eukaryota > Metazoa > Chordata > Actinopteri > Gobiiformes > Eleotridae > Hypseleotris > Hypseleotris bucephala. Next base: position 10,083 of record JAVQKG010088412.1, read on the forward strand.
TGCCAGTGAAGCTTTTCAAAATGTACAGTGCGTCTTTGTTCACTGAGATTCCTTCAAAAAACTGTTCTTTGTTTCCCGCCACTTTCTTGTCTTTGTTTAAAAGCTAAAGTGACTTCTCTTTTTGCTTTTAACGCATGCATCTCGCTCTGAATTTTTTAGCTTGCCTCTGAATTGATCTGGAGTGCAATGTGAGTTTTTTTCACCCGTCAATGAAGTAGCAGAACACATTAGGCGAGCAGCGTGAAATTGGCCTCCCAAAAGCAGCTAGGTTTGTGAGTGCTATTGTAAAGACTGCTATTGAAGAAAAGTATCAAGCCAAATGGATTCTTCTTTCTGTGGTATGTGTTATCGCCTTTAATGCCCTTACAAATACTTCCACGGTGGTTGCACTTTGCCCGACTGCAGCAGGATAATCAGTTGATACAATCACAAACTTTTTTCTGGGTGCACATCTTTCCCCTTTGTTGCACTAAAGCGGCAGGAGGTCCTGTATATCTCCGTGCTTCTGTCTCCTCTGTTGATCTAATTGGATGCCCTCTGTTGCCTACAATGAATCATCGCTGGAACTCTTCTCTCTCCTAAAGTACTTATTTTTATTGAATGCAGGATTTTCCCGAACCACGATGCACAACCTTAAAACTTGTGTTGCTCTCTTGGCTCCAGACATCGCCTTTTTCTTTTTTTTTTTAAGACTTAGAAGATTACGAGCTTACTTTTATGCGTTGTACCTCTTCCGAGTAAGGCCACTAGTTCAGGCCACTTCACTAATTGCGTCCTAATTTGGAAAGTGGTTTTTAAGATGCAAAGCTCACCCTTTTATTCCTTTACATTTTACAAGATCACTCCTTTCCTCTTTCCTACACAAGTATTTTTCACTCCTCCCCTGCCCTTGACTTATGACCCCTCCCGATGCAGCGAAGTGTGGCGGTGGCACATATCAAATATAAGCGAGTAGATTTAGCATGCTTCTGTGATTTCTTGTCTAGTACAGATAAAATCCTGTCTCTTCGTGGGAGTTTCGAACATGCATTGCTGATCCTCACTCCCATCACCTCCAGCAAAGTGGCTCTCTCTGTGAACTGATCGAAGGCAAAGATTTTTTTAATTACTCTTTGCAGAAAGCTTTAGCGCCGTGTTTCGCCCATGGGTATCAGCGTATCGACTCGGGTGTATGATGTTTTAATGAGACCTGCGTGTAAATGATTTGTTGCACTTGTTTATTCGTAGGAGACTAATTTGTTTTGTTTTTTTTCTCCCTGTGTTTGTTCTTAGTGGATGGATTCACGACTGCCTTAAAGCAAAGCGTCCAGAATGTCAAAGATCTCCAAAGCAGCGAAGGCGGTGAAAAAAGTGGACACCAGTGGCATTATCCGGGCTATAGTCAGATCGGGACAAGCCGCCCCAGGACCCCCGCTTGGGCCCATTTTGGGACAGGTGAAATTACTTACACCTTTTACATCTTGTTCATACTGCCCTCCCCAAGTAATCAGCGCTGTTAAATTAATTGCGGAAGCTGTTCTCATTAACCATGAGATGACCCGATCCTCCCTAATCTTAATTTTGTCATCCTCATAAACCTCTAACGCTCCAGCCAGTCACCCAGTGCTTTTCCATTGATTCAGGGACAACAGTGCCCACGCTGACCAAAATCTTACCCACCCGCATAAAAACAGCATTAATGATCTTAAATGTCACTTTTTATCTAAATGCAAAACATCTCCCCGTGTTAAAACAGGAAGCTTTATTGCAATAGCACGGTGCACCCCACAAGAAACACTTTATACATGTACTTGGTGACAATGTGTCTTCGATTGGAATTAATTTTTACACCATAATTATAAAAAAAACAGTTTTGCTTAATTGCCTTAAAAGCTGTAGGTGGGAGGTTTCTTAAAATAAGACATTGACAAAAAAGTAAAAAACTAATTACATTACATAACACTGCAACTCAAAAATCACAAAAGTTGGACATTTTGAGGGTTATCTAGTCTTGTTTTTTTAATAATTTTTAGGTTGATTATTTCTGATCATACAAAGTTAGGAAAGAAATGTCTATACCTTTAGTTTTTACATTAGTG
>JAVQKG010088445.1:0-10737 GCA_036025885.1 Hypseleotris bucephala
AGTTTCAAAGTGATCCGGCATTTCGTTTTTGAGTTATCGCGGTCACACGGCCAATCTGCGGACGGACATGAAACCATAATATCGCCGAACGCGATTCTCGCGTTTCGCCGATATAATTAGAATAAATGGTTTGGCTGGGTTTTAGCTGCTTGGTCCTGAGTGGTCCAAAACCATTACAGTTAGAAATACAGCTTTAAAAGCCATTTTGTTTGAAGTCCCATCATCATAAGTCAAGCTCACAAAATGAAATGGCTAAACATTTCATCTGGACACACTGAAGGCTAACTAAATGGGCCCACTGCTGGCCTCTGATGCTGGTGACAGACGACATGTAGCAGCTCGGAGGAAAAGGAAGAAGGCAATTAGGATTCTTTGCGTAACTGGGAGATTTACAGAGCGAAATGGAGCATACCTATCTAACACAGAGAGAGTTGGGAGTCTGAAGAGAGGGGAACCGAAAGTGGCCGTACAAGGGCTTTGTGGAAAATAACAGTAGATAAAGACAGGAAGCGAACGCATTTAGAATTGGGTGAAAACAACAAAGGATGAAAGAGCTGGAGAAGGATGAAGGCAGAGAGAAAGATAAGAACACTGGAGCTGATAGTGGAGAAGAAGAAAGATGTGGAAATATCACTTTTAGACCAAAGGGTTTGCACGCAGCAGTTAGACGTATGAGTCTGAACTGAGAGGACTAACTGTATAATGTACATCTTAAACATGTTCTCAAACATGTTTACATTAGAACTGTATCATTACAAAATGAGCTTTTAACTAGGATTGTGCATAGTGTGATTAGCTACTCCTGGCTCAGAGCAAGTACATTGTGGTTCTTCTGCTATGTAGCCACATTAGATCTTCTGCCTCCATTTAACCCTCTCTGCATCCTCTTCTCTTGCATCAACTTCATGTACTTCATTAATCTCCTTCAGTCATCCTTTAATTATTAACAATTTTAATATTTTCTCTGTCCTTTTTTTCTGTTTCTTTTTAGTCTTTATCTTTATGAGCTGTCCCTCTGATGTACTCATTCCTGATTGTATTCTCATCTCTTTTCAAAGTCGATCCAGTTTACAGTGTTAACTGGTGTCACAGTGGGGTGAGATGAGGTAGTAGCTGCCCGTGCGTATAAACGTGCAGTGTGCACGTGGTTTTATGCTGTATTAATTCTCTTCACACCTGCTGTTTGCATTCCTGCCTCACCCCCTCGGCCCCAAACACACACCTGACCTCTCTGTAATGGAAACAATCAGAGTCAGGGCCTTGTTAGTCTGAGGACCAGCTGGTCAGTTAAATTTAAAGCTGAGTTAAGCTTTACTGCTGGGTGGAGTGGACAGGCTTATGTCATTGAGACATGTTGTAACCACGAGGTACATCACCCTGTGCTTTCTCCATTTCACGTTTGAAGGCACCTTTTTTTGTCTTAAATGCTTGAAATGTGTAATGTTTCTTTTTTTTGAGGCACTTATGTTATTTAAGAAACCAGAGATAAAATCAATTAAAACGTTAAAATGAAAAAAAAAAAAGATATTTTTAATATTGCAGGGGTAAATTTAATAGGTGGCCAAAATAAGTGTAACTGCAAACACCCGATGATGGATGATCCTATAATTATATTTAGTAAATGTGCTTAAGCTCAGGGTGAGAAATAAACACTTCATTCCTATTTCAAGTCTACCCAGTGTTAAGTCCTGCTTTTCTATACACACGGTGACACTGTTTACACAGGCTTGCCAACATGGCTTCCTGTTAAAGTGCCACCATCACCCTAACGTCTTTCCCAACCACTTCTGTTGACTTAATGAAGCTGTAATGAATGAGTATATTTTCTCAAGTGCAGATTAGTTATCCCCAAAGAAATTGTTCCGATTCTTTAAATTTCCACCAGCCTCAGCTCCGGACCACACCACACAATAATGAGGGATATCCCCATTGCGCGGTGCATTTTACGAACCATTTTATTCATTAAATTTTACTCTGCAATTTTCACTTCTAACTGCCTGGGCTTTCCCTTTGTTGTGTTATAATGAGATTGGGGTGATGGCTCGATCTCCACCTTGGCCTGTACCCGTGCTGTTTGTTTGCAGTGGTGTTTCCCTGGTGAGAAGCTGAAGTTTTCCATTCAAAACAAGAGAAAGATGGAGATAAGGATGGAGAGATTAGAGGAAAAAAGCGAAGGGTCGGAAAAATAGAGCCACCTGTGAAAGAGCGAAAGATTGTGATAAAGGATGAGAGATTAGACTAGAGAAGGAAAAAACAACGGGAACGGCATTGAAAAAGTGTTTAGTCAAATGTGCGACTGATAAGAGAGATTGAGAAGGAGATGAGACCAGAATAAATGACAATTACAGAGAAACAACAAAAAGCATAACATTTTACTTAAAAGAGATATTTTATGTGGTAGATCCAATGGGACAGTAATGCACAAAAATGAATGAACAATAGTCTTTTCTAAGAGGCAAACAGGATTTTTAGTTTTGTACCATTGTCTGAACTATCATCACCTGGTTTAGTTCTGTACAGAAAGGTGTGACTATGAACTGCTTACTGATAATCAAGGCATGACGTTAACTTTTCTGTTCACTGGCCACCACGGCTAGTATTCTTCAAAATTTACCAGCCAATTCACATTTTTACTAGCCACAGCTTACTTGTTTTTGTAGGTAAAGTATATGATATTAGTCACAATTAAAATATACCAGCACTTGAGTAGTGCTAATGTCAAGTCCTGCTGATGACCCATGGTGAAAACTTTCCTTTACAACACAAAGCACAAGATCTGTGTTGTGAAACCATTCTCCATGTAATCACTTGGGTTTTCAAAAGTATTTCAGATTGAAGGCAGCACTTTCCACAAGTGAAGATGATCAACGCTTTGGTTTTGACTCATCCAATAAGGCTTATGTTTTCTCTCATTCACAGAAACTTGCCTTTAGAGACACTCTGAAAGTATATGACAAGAAGCAGTGTTTAGAAGATGATGGTGAAGTGGCCCATTGTCAAACTCATAACTGGTCTCTTTAATGCACTGCACGATAAATGACTCAACATTTCAGCCTGGTTTTTATATTTTTGTAATATTAGTCCAGATTTGTGTCTTGGAGGATGAGGTTTTGTGTGAGAAAATATTTTTATTGCTCTGTATTGAATTTCAGGATATCAACTGGCTGATTATTTGGAAGGCTGTAGAGAGGTGACAGACGAGAAAAGAGGATGTCATGCAAGACTTTTGCTGGACTGGAATCGAATACATGAGTCCTTCTTTGGCCAACGGTGTTTTGGCGTTTGTTTAAGATTTTGTCAAAGTCTTTCATTTCGATGGCGAACAAAAAAAAATGTCAAATCTGAGAGAAGCTTGGCCTTTATTTCTACCATTTAGTAAACACTTGTCCTCCAATGACTTTTCACTATGCATGTTTGTCAATCAAATGAATTTGGTACACTATAAGGTATTCTATAGTGACAATACAAAAACACAGGGCTTTTAAATTTCTTTGCTAAGATATACTCAAATTGGTGGCTGAATGTAACAACAGTCTACTGCAGTGTTTCCTTTGTCTGCTTATACAGCGAAAGACCAATAACGTCAAGCAACAACTTTGGTATTATGCTAAACTTTAGTAGTGAGGTGGAAAATTCATTACGTTTTCTCAGATGTTTGCAACATTGACTTCATTAGCAGCAAAAATCTGTCATTAATTGTTTGAATACCAGCATACTAGACAGAACATTTCCATGTTACAACGAATCAGTGTGACTTCATCATAGTTAACTAGTGAAAGAGTCTGTTCTTTTTCATTTTCTCTTATCTGTCATCTACAAAATTATCCCCTCTTCCCCTTTGACCGTGAAGAACATATTTACTGTTAGTTACAATTGTACATTCCAGTACTATCTAGTTGACTTGTCTGTAGTGGCTGGGAATGGGGTAAAAGTCACATTATTTGACCTTCTGTATCTACTCACACACTATTTGCTCCAGTGGAACATTTTTAAGGACCCCAAAGCCTGACTTAAGCTTTGGGAAGTCTGGCCCAGTCCTTCCTGTCTTAGACCTGGTATGGCTCTTATTAGCGCTCCTTGCCATGGCAGATTGGAGAAGCCTTTTGAAACCTAATATGGTCTTAAATCAGATTTATAAATGTTTAGATGTATTATGAAAAACACACACGCCGGGTCTTGGTGAATGCAGACTGTTTATTTGCAGTCCAATGAATGAAAGTTTGGAGGGATATCGTCATGTGTGTGTCCAATAAGAGAGAAAATTGTGTGTGTGCCTTGTTTGTCTTGCCCCAATTCCTCCGATGCGACAGCGTTTCAATAAACAGTGTGTTGAAGGAGCCATGCTTAGACGACCAAGTTCATATTGCAGAATGTATACAGTGTAGGCCTCACTTAAAACAGATTGAATGACGGCCAGGAAATACGATAAGCTCTTTAAGTGATGGAAAGAGAAACTAATTTTGCAGAGTTTTTTTCTGGAAATGTTGCCCTGTACCAGCATAACCCTTTGCAGAGTCTTAAGTGTTTGCATGTTTCCAGTAGTTGCTATCTTGATGTTTATTTTTGCTTGTGATTTAATGGACGCTATAGGGGCCATTCTCACACTTGGACTCGGTGATAAGTTGAATAATTTGTCTGAGAAAACACACATAATGTATGTACTTTAGGTTAATTCTAGCTCTAGGTCATAATTGTAGTTATAGTCTGACTCTGTTGATAGTCATGAATTAAAAGCCAATGAAAAACAGGGCATTGCCAACTTATGTAGCTTAAAGTGCCACCTTTACCACTTAAAAGTACAAAAATGCATGAACTCTACTCCTTTTTAGATAAACTGTTCAGATGGGTTGGTAAGATGTATTTTAGCAAAAGATGAGTTGAGATAGGTTTCAAGTTTTAGAGTGTAAAAACTTCTTATTATTTCTTGTATTTTTTAATCCTTTTTTTCAGGGATTTAAACCGAAACAACATCACAAGAATCACCAAGGTGGACTTCTCCGGGCTCAAGAACCTTCGGATTCTGTAAGTCTCATTCTTTCTACTATACTAATATCTGTTTCTATACAATTATTTACACTGGGGGTTCCTTTATGACAATGGGATTTATGTGTTACAACAATCAAAATTAAATGCATTTATACATTTGTGCAATATAACTGATAAACTAGCTGCATGAAAGACACAAATCATAAACATCATCAGCTGGCTGCATCTTTTCACTCACACAAGATAGCCAGAAGTTACATTGCTAAATACATTAAAGAGGGTCTCCACTGATATACTGCTGATGACAAACCTTACCCACTGAACTAATAAACCTCAGGATTGTGGAGTCCAACATTTTTTCCTTGTCATACACAAACTGCAGATGGGACCACCTAATTAGCAAAGTGCTCAAGTGAGATGGTGAATGCATTCCACGATAGACCAAATTGCACTGTGACTTACCCAAAAGGTTAGAATCGTCTTTTACAATGTTTTAGTCTTGGCATAATTGAATCTTGTGTCTTTGCCGCTCTAGAGGAACTGTAGTGTGATGTTTTTATGTGACCACAATGAATACCACATTGGTTTCTTTGAAGCGTGAGGCCAGTCATTTCCTCTGATTAATCTAATAGTATTAGTTTGGTAAACATTCCTATCCCCTTTCACCACCTTGCACTGCAGTGAATCATCAGTTTTAGGACCTAGTTAACAGAACCACAATGCAATAGGAATTCATCTGTCAGATACCAACTGCCCATTTGGTGTATGTGCCCATTTCTCCTTTATTTTGACTTGAATTCAACAATAAAATAGTTACTTCCCTCCCATGTCACAAAATGTGCCAAGACAGAGCCATTAGTGTTTACCTAATTGGTCTGTATGGCTATAGGGTAAGTGTCTATAAAATAAAGTTTCCCATCTTAATAATGTAAGGACACAATGGTCTTTTATCCGGGGAGACAAATTTTGTAATTACTGCACATTTACAAGGTTAAAGAGTTATCTTCATGCCAGTAACAAGGACTGGAGACTGTTTTGAATTAATGGACCTGAATTCCTGACAAGATAAAACTTGTGTGCCATTGTTCATGTTAGACTCTGGTTATCCATCACTTTTGTAAGCCACACTTGAAAGAATCCTACAAAATCAAGCCAGAAAATTGAAAAAGTATCAATTTTATTAAGCTCCTTTGTCCCCTTTAACTTTTTTTTGCCCAAAGCAAACTCAAATATTAACCCAGCATCTCACAACTATAGCTCATACTGTCATGCCTGTTGAGATTGTTTTCGGTCCTGAAGCCAAACCGTGCAAAGCTTGAGACTGACCGCTGGCTGATTCAAGGCAAAAATCATTTTCAAGTAGCGAGTTGTTGATTGCAGACTAAACATAATGGCTGCCAGGGACTAGCTTTAAGAAATTGAGCATTAGCAAACTGTTCACCTTTTACACCTACTGATGTTACATGTGTCTGGCTTGTCATATCTGAGCAGCTCCACTCAAAATGACTTGTGTCTACTTTGAGCTGTGCGTATCGACTCTTAAGTGTGTGTGTGTGTGTGTGTATGTGTGCACTGTAATAACTATAATCACTGTTGGCTATACGCAGCTCCTCACTCCATTCTAACCAGACCAGCAGATAAAAATACTTACTAAGCCAACATGGATAGATCTCTGTTTGCATTTGTAAGTGCATAAAACTGTAGCCATGGTTGAATGCACCGTTGAGGTCACAGAGTTCAGAACATTTGTAAGTACAATATATACATAATGATTAATATCAAGATCAAATATTATTAATATATTATTATTAAAAATATGAACCAAAACTCACAAGGCTAAACTAGGACTAAACAAGGATTACACTTAAAAGACCACCAGGACTGAATAAGGGCAAAGTCAGGTCTAAAAAATGGTATTAACCAGGACTAAACCAGTTCTAAACCAAAGATAATTTCCCCCATCTTACACAGTAATTGAGGTAGAATGATTTGAAAACTCAGATTGGCCCTCTATATTAAACTTCCAGTTCTCATGTTATCCTTAACCCTCATTATATTTAGCCTCATATGTTGAAGCAAAGCTCAGAAGGTGCTAAGTCAAATGACCAAGAACCGCAGTGCTGGTGCTTGTTTCATGTTGTTGGTGATAAACTGCCGTGACATTTTCCTGCGTTAAATCTCCACACTAAAACTGGCTTGGGAAAAAGAGGCTGGTCTGGGAAAGTCGACACGTATATGTACGTACACAAACTACTTAAAAATGCACCTCCCATGGGAAAAGCCCTTCACATAGTAAAACATAGCTTGTCACCAATGCTGAAGCTTGAATTACCAGAAAACCTATAAAGTTTGCCAACATTTATCGTTAAGACCAGTGGTTCTCAAACTTTTCACCCCAACTACCACCTTAGAAAACATCTTGCATTCCAGGTATAATTTTACTGGACTAAAATGTTATTCCCCATCCATTACTAAGCAGTAGTCCAACTCTTTAGTACCATTAAAATGTACCACCATGGATACCTGTTCCACAGTTTCAGATATTTTGCTTTACGTGTCATGGAGTAAAATGATTTAATATTATGTTGTAATTTTAGTCATTTGACATATGAAACAAAACCCTTAAAATGCAAGACTTCATCCAAGCCTTGTTGAAATTGAGTAATCCCAAACTAGTTTATCTCATAACAGTTCCTGATATTGCACTTTTGGTTGCTTTGGGAAAATGAATGCAGTTTCTTTCATTTTATGTCAACAACAAGTAGAGTTAATACACCCTGAAATGTTTTCTTATTACAACAGGGTCCCAAGCGTTCAAAGTTTGCTCAAAAGTGGCGTGACACCATTGTGTATTTTTTTCAAACGCTTTGTTAAAAATGTTGAAGGAATTATTAGCTGCAACACACCCCATGCGCGAGAAATCAACATCTTCAACTAATGGCTGATATAAAAGCAATACCTCATCAGAACAACATGCCAGCGTTGACTGCATTCACCATGTGTTTGGCTCTACTTCTTGGGCTTCTCGTTCAATAAATCAGCACGCTCTTGATCCCTCATTTGGTCGTATAAACTTCGATAGTTAGTCAAAGTCATGATTTAGCTTTGCCTGGCATTTACAAGTAGAGTCTGTTGGTGCATGAGTAGAGTAAACACAATAATGACTGAAGGATTGATTTTGTTCATTTGGTTTACATGAAGGTTTGGATATGGCGGCTACCAGTGCATTACATTGAGTCTATGTTTATGTCAGAGGATTTTACATGGGTTCTGTACAGTAACTTTAGGTTAGAAAAACTGTCAAACGTCATAACATATCAGAAGTATTTGTGTGTCTTTCATTGTAGGTGCTCTTGGTAGAAAATCAAAAGTCATGTGAGTGTACAGTCTGTGATGCATTAGCGCTCCATTCTCTCGCAGTATGTTGAAGAAAGATTGAAAAGTAATGGCTGTCAAAGCACTATGAATGCAAACATCATCTCTGAAAGACACTCAAATTTGTCATTTCTAATCATTTTTGTTTGTCTGTTCAACCTAGGGGTGACCTATAACCTGAAAAGTAAACTAAAGTCATGATAAAATCAAAATTGTCATCTTGGCTTAGTTTAATTTGTAATATTATATTATTGCCCAACTCTAGTTAAACCTTTTCATGCAAATATTTTTTTTCTTTAACTTATGGCAATAACTATGTTTCCTTCTAGTTTGAGCTTGTATATTCAATTCTCCTGTTGCCTGGTTTACACAATCTGTAGTGGCCATTTTAAGTTAATCTTTTAGAAACATATTAAATCCAAATTTGGATATTCAAATCTAATTATTAGTTATTATTAAGTTTACTTTCAGTTAATAAAATACTACATTGTTCTTGTTAGCTTAAAAAAAATTGTTTTGGGTGTGTTGGGTGGAGCCATGGGCGAAGCCTCCTAGCCTTAGCCAGGTGAGGCTGCTCTTTGTTCAGTAAATGTGGAAGCTAGTCAGGGCCTCAGGCCTAACAGTTTTTGACTGTGTTCATTTGTAATCTGTGGATTTTATGTGGATTTTGGACCTCCAACACCTTCAATAAACATCAACATCAATAATATTTGTAAGTTTGGACATTCTGCTCATTACTCACTTTCAACACAAGTCAAGCTCAAGCTAAAACCCTAACAGCTACAGTGGCAAAAGAAATTTCCTTAATACAATCACTATGAGTGGAGTCTGTATGTCCAGCTTATGTTTCTATGGGTTCTCTCTCTGGCTACTCTGGCTTTCTCCCTTCACCAAAATGCATGCATCTGATGAAAGTCTGAGACTTTTCTGTCTCAAAATGTCAGTCCTGTGTCACACTGGCTATTGTCCAGGGTGGCCCTGTTAAAGGCCCATAGTTGCTGGAATAGCTACCCTGTCCAACCCTAACAGAAAGTACAGTACATTTCTTGAATACATGTAGTTTCTTTCAACTTCTTCTCACAAGATGTCACTCCTAACATCCCTGGACAGCATAGCATAAACACAGGGATTTGCCAAAACGTTAGGTCTTCTTTTGTCTCCTGTCCCATCTGGAAAACCTTAGATTGCCCCCATAACATGACAAGAAGCATAATATAGAAGTAGAATAAGCATTACATTAGGAGCCAGTGGAGGAATGAGTAGATGTTCTCTGGAAAGACTAAAGAGGGATGGGTCCTTAGCTGTTTGTTTTGGCTGTGTATATAGTCACATTCATGAAATTCTGCAACTCTCCGCTTCACGCCAGAATCATCTCACTGCACACATCGGCTGTTTATAAATCCATCCTTTAGGGAACTGTCTCGCTCAATGTTTGAAATGTGTCTATATCCTTTTGGCAGGCAACAGACTGTATCAATTCAACAGCCGGAAAAATCAGTTTATCAAATATTTATTCTTCATATCCTTTCAATGTGCCTTTACTGACATATGCCTTAAAGTTATGCTTTTATTTCTGCCTATGATTGTCATGATCTGATGGTAATATTGTTTTTCTTTTGTCTGTTTTCATGCAGTCACTTGGAGGAGAACCAAATCAGCGTGGTCGAAAGAGGAGCGTTCCAAGATCTCAGACTGCTAGAGAGGCTGTAAGTATGCTTTGAAATTTTTATACATATATTATGAAGTTAATTTAGTGTGTCTTTTTTAAGTAAACAAAAAATGCAAAGAAGGTAAGTTTGCAGACAGTGCAGACGTCAGTGCCAACCACTGACGTCTGCACTGTCTGCAAACTTACCTTCTTTGCATAGGGAAATAGGGATTTATGCTGTATGTAGGCCTAGTGGAACAAGCAATAATACACAGAAGAAAAAGAAATGATGAACAAAAAGTTAGATGAGGTATTTGTCATTGTAATTAGTTACACATGTTTGTTTAAAATATAAGCTTGACTTTGGCTTTATTTGAGTGTTGAGTGCATTCCAATCTGCCTTCAAGATCAAAATCATTTCAAGATAAGATTTATGTGAAATGTTGGAGATTAATCTTTAATATAAACTGACCTTTTTGTTTAAACTTTTTTTTTCCTTTGGTCAAACTTTTCTGTGAAGGTTCATTCTTTTATCCAGGTAGTCAATCAAAGTAGTAGTAAGTAAAAAGGTTTAAATCAGTCATCTGGACTTGGGTTTTGAGTTGAAGACGTTTCGGCTCTTATCCAAGAGCCCTTATCCATTCTAAAAGTTGACTGGGAAAAGTTCCAATTATATATCCTATTCCTGAGTGGGAGGGTTTAATCTAAACCTGTTCTTAATGGCCTGT
>JAVQKG010088448.1:0-11749 GCA_036025885.1 Hypseleotris bucephala
GAAATATATAAGGAAATTAGAATTTGCAGGATAGGTGAGGGAGGGGAAGATTCAGTATAAAAGATTAAACTTATTGTCACTTGCATCTTGCCAACAAGTGATTCTGTGTTCCTTTAACACTAGTTATATCTCATTATACATTTAATCTGGACATTTTTAACATTACCCCAATAGCCATGATGTCCTAAAACCTCAGAAGAAAGCCTTGTAATTCTTGAAATGTCTCTTAAATTCAAATAAGACTGCATTTGTGAATCAATGTACGGTCGAATGACTTAGAGTGACAGCTGTCAACTGATTATTTATTATAACCACAGCCTCATTTTTAGTCTCCTGTTCACCTCTGGAGTGGCCGACCAAACACATACATTCATACATGAGCAACATGTCTTGCCCAAGGATACAATGATTGTACTAAGAGTTTCAAGCAGGATTCGAACCACCAATCATCCAGTTGTAGGACAACAACTCTACCACTGAGCCCACCTCAGTAGGTTAATCATTTGTTCCAGGGAAAACGTTGTGACTTTCTACAGCTCTAAAATGATTAAAGCAGGGCAAATCAATTATTTATCAAAATCATATTTTAGTAAAATAGGATTTTGATATTAACTAACAAGACCACCAAGTAAGCGAGGCTAAAGATTATGACATAATGATCTAAGTGAGGGCATGAATGAAAGAGACAACAGGAACACAGATATCTTAGCAAAGAGCAATGTTTTCAGAAATACTGAGATAATTGAGACATCCAACTCTTGACAAAGGTGCTCTTTGACTTGTGCTGGGGAAGGACAGATGAGGTGCAGAGATAGAGGGATGGAGAGGAGAGAGAGGGTCTAGTGGGAGGTGACAGTGGTGGATGTGGCACTGCTGTGTGTCTGACCTGATTGCAAATAAGAGAAGAAGCTCCAGCAGCGGCCCAGAAGCACTTCCTCATGCACACAACTCTTACAAACACACAGCCTTTGCCTTTAATAAGACTGCTTAATGGTGTCTGTACACACACACGCACCAGCAGTAATGTGTATGTGTGTGTATGCATAGTTATGTGTAACTGTGAGGAATGGGACAGGGGGGTGGCGAGGGCTGCTGCGGTGAGACAGCAAAGGGGGGAAAGAGAGGAAGGAGTGGCAACACTTGGTTTCCGAAATGCATTTGCAATTTAAAACACGTTTTGGTATAATGAAAATGTAAAGCAGTGGTTTTATTTTATTCAGTGTGGCAGGTTCAGATTCCCAGAGAAGCTCCACTTGAGCAATCAGTCCATTAATAATTGAATTTTGTTCAGGAGGTGCGTGTTTGTGTGTGAATATATGAGTGTGTGGCAATGTGTGCACGCAAGCTTGTGTGTATTGACTGTGTGAAAGTGCATGTGACGAACTGCTCTTCTCTTTCCAGCTGCTGACCCTAATATGAAGCAGCCAATTAGAGATCTTTATTTAATTGCCGGGCGACTCGTTCTTACTACACGCTGCTACACTCTGCCAGCGTCTGGCACAGTGGCACTGGGGCAAGGCCAGAGACACACACACTGTCCTCAAGACTAATGCAGGGAATGCCCTGATGATGATTCCCACTGGAGCATGCTTTGCTGTAACTGGAATATTAAGAGCTACAGCAGAAGAAAAAATTTACACTGAAAAATTAAAGCATATGTGGACAGAAATGTAAAAAAAAAAGAAAAACTATTTGGCAACAATCCGACTTGCAGATGTAAATGCATGGGCAATCATAATCACAACAAGCCAGTTGTCACCTTCCTGGCCTTGTAGTGTTTCAGTTCAGATACTCAGTGTATATGAAATTAACTTAACACATAACACTAAATAATTAGTGTGTAAAGTTGTTTACTGTTAGACATGTTCCATGCTGCTCTCCCTTACAACTAATAGTTGACACTTGAATGCTTATGGTGCAGTTTGATTCACTCTTTTGAATGTGTATTCATAAAAGGACAGTAGACAAACTAATGATTCATCATAATGTGTGAGTATATTCTGTATTAATATAGTGTATATGAATTATAGAAAGAAACCGGCTAATATTAATAACAGTGTATGTTTTTCTAATAAAGATTCTTATGGCCCTTACAATCTCAATGATGCAAATGCAGAACTATGCAGTAGAATGTCAGTCTTCCTCCTAAAAGCTCACCTCTCTCCTCTGAGATGACTCATGTTTGGCCCTACCTTTCCTCAATCCCTTCCTCTCTGCCCTAAATCGTCCACTCCTCTCTCTCTCCACCACCTCTGTTACTATCACTATCTCTCTCCTTTCCTTTGCCCGTGCTGTCAAAGAGTATCAGATCAGTACTTAGATCCATGGCCGAGGCCAAGTTGGCCTCTCCACTCTCAGCACCATAACACATCATTGCAGCTGACAGCAAGACTCTACAGCACTGCCTGCACTGCCATACACACACAGTCAAGATTCTTTAGTATTTCTCTTTTTATCCCATGTCTACACATCTGATAATTACCCAGGTAAGACTGTACAACTTATTTTAATACATGCACTAAGATGTGGTGTTTTCAGCTTTAGATCCTGTTTAATGTACAGTAACTGTATTAAAAGGAAAAGTGAATTAGGGGTTATGGGGTAGGTAGGGATACCACTTCCAGTTCCAAAACCAACAGCAGCACTACACCAATGCCAGCGGAGCAGGTTAGCCTCTGTTTAACACTTCCAAAGAGAGTGACAGGCCTTTCTAAAAGCCGCAAGCGCCGACTGATATGCGCCTATAACGGTATGTGGGTGGATATGATTTCAAGGCAGACTTTAGACTTTAGAACTCATTTTAAAACAGGCTTCTCACACAAACACACACTTGAAATATACACCTGAGAATACATACAATCACCATGTACGACAACAAACCTAACACTTCGCCCACTTTGATCGGCTACGCAGAAAACAAGCTAGTGGGGGGTTCTGGGCTGGGTAGTTGATTAGATATGGGAGGGGAGTTACTGAAAAGATTTGGGAATGTGGTGCCCTGAAAAAAGTGCCCACTTCCCTCCCTTCTGGTAAGATGACAGAGGAGAGTGGGGGAAAAAACAAAACACACAAATCTTCTGGCATCGCAGGAAGCCACAGAGCATCATTTACACAGCAGACTTAACAGGAGAGCACCGGGCTTCCTGATTTGCAGCGAACAGCCTTGTTCTAGATAGAGATATTCAGACTGTCAGTATAAACTGCTTCTGTTTTCGTTTTGCATTTATTTCAATGCCAGACTCAGGGCATAAATTTTTCATCACCTGCTAAGCTATGAATAAAAGATTAAAAAAAGGAACTGAGAGGGGAGAGGACGGGAGGCGAGGCAGGAGGGACATAAAGAGAGAAAGAGAGAGAGAGAAGGCTAGAAGAGGTACAAAAAGTCTAACAGATGTGGCACATGTGGCTCAACACGTAGCCACAGTGTGCATGTGAGGTCTCCCCATATCTCTCCTGCCCAACCCCCAGGCCAATATACTATAGTGTACCTCTAGGAAGAGCTACTCGTTGGCTGCAGTGGAGGGTAAAGATGCTATAATGAGCGGGAAGCAGAGGAGCAACTCACCTTGGCTTTTTATAGGATTACCTGCGAGGTGAACTCTGTGCTCTCACTCTCTCTCTCCCCCTGCCCTCAGCACTCTCTGACAGCCAGGGCCAGAGTGAGATGTCGAAGAGTTGCTGGAAAATTTTGCTATACAGGGCTGACAAGTTTAGTTGTGGGTTAAAGAAGAGGGAAACGAAGGGAGGGAGGGATGGAGAGAGGAAGGATGAGTGCAACCATAGACTCTATGGGAGCACCTCAACATCCAACTCTTTCTGCTTGGTACTGAAGCTGTACATGCTTTTCCATATGAACTATGACTGGTTATAGGTACTGTAGTACTCACACCATTACTGCCATCCACATAGTGTATTCCCATGTTTACAGCATTCCACTTTTTATTCTTTTTTATAATAGTGGTCACTGTTCAGGGAGTAGACCACTTAAGTCCTAAAGTAGCTGGGATAGGCTCTAGTCTCCTGCAACTCCAAACAGAATTATGTAGGACAATATAAATTAATTAAGATATTAATAAGAGTCTATAATTATTAAATAGTTAATAAGACCGTTTGCCAGCACAGCTGGTCAGAATGTGCATTTCAGTAGTACTCTAGTTTAACAAATCATATAGGTCTTATAGATTCTTCCCATGACCTTGTCACGTCAAAAATTAATGCCCCATCTCCTGAAATATATACATTATACTGACAGAGCTGAAACACACACTGACATACCATATACAGTATATTATATATAAATATGTGTAGCCAGGAGGGGTAGTGTACGTATGTGCACTGAGAAATTCATCTCTGGTTAGAGAAGAGATAATATATCCCACCAGGACCTGTGTTCCTCGTAGCAATTTAAAATAATTATTGTGAGACCCGAGCAGCTAGACGTCAGCCCCAGCCCTCTGCATTTAAATAAGGTTATGTGTGTCTGTGTGTGTGTCCGCACCTGTGTTGGTGTGTTGTCTGCTAAAAAGCATAATTGAGGAGTGTCCAATTGGATTCACATAGCATCATTATTCTTCAAGCTTCATGAACATTAAAAAGTGTTGAGTTTGGTGTTTTTGAAAAATATGATGAAAAAAGATTAATGAAAATTGTTGGTACGTCCATTGCATAGATGGATAAAACCAAGTTACTATATAGTGCATCTTATTTTAATAAAACTTTGTTTGAGATATAAAACTAATCCCCAGCTTCATTTATTAGAAGACATACCTAGTCAATGAACAGTTGTTTGTTAAACTGAAAAAGTCACATAAGGTCACAAAAGCAAACATAGTGTGAGGAAAATAGTGACAACACACGCTAAAAAGACAGTGCGTGGATTGTTGCCATTACACAAACTGTACTAATTTAGAATTGCAAAAATGCCAGAGTGCGAACATAACACCACAAAAAAAGTGATTGGAAAGTGTTATTTTTACTAGTAGGGAATAAATAGCTTTGGCAGGTTCACAGTTTAAAAGATAAATAAGAATGTGCAAGGGGTTTTCTAACACTTTGCCATCGGTTTGCCCTGTACAGCACTTCGCCTACACTTTCACCCCCTGCTAGGCGTCTCCTCACGTCACCACCTACACACCACCTCAACTAGTTGTGTTTCATTTAGAACTTCAATTAATGCTCTTTTTCACCCATAACCATGTCCTCATTCTTGATCTAAAATTTGACCCTCTTTTTTACTACATGATCTAGGACAGTGTAATAGTACTTGGCTTTCAAACACCATCTGATTGAAGATCAGAGGTGAAGGCCATGCCAGGAGGAGTTGGCATCCCCCCTATCACCCAACCATTATGGCTTGCTCCATCTGCCAATCTGTTTAATGAAATTACCTCCCTTGCCAATGCACATGCCCATTTCACAATCAAATTCCTGATATAGCGCTCCCCTGCCTGAACAACCTCCCATTTGAAACCTTGGTCTTTGTCAACAAACTTACTCCGGGCTTAAATCAGAGATGAAAACACAATGTACATGTGTTTTAGTTAATACTGTGAGCCCGTAACAACCCAAAACGCTGCAACAACTTAATTAAATTTCCCTCCTTTTAGCCGCTTCCTTCCTGTGTGCCCGTTTGCCCACACTCCAAATGTCAACAGGATTTGGGCACGTTGAGTGGCATCTGGTGCCACATCACCCAGCGAACACGGATACAAAAAACCTCACAGCATGGCGAGTTAACCTGGAGCGGGGCCAAACCAGCAGCGACTCGCTAGCTAAGTGCCACGGCACCAGTCAAGTGCCCGTTCGGCTGTGCGCCCACCCGCATCAATGCACGGTTCGCACACACACGCTGGCACTCTCAACCCCCAATGGCACCAGGCGATGACAGGCAAACAGAAGGGTCCTGCCTTGCTGAGCTGCTCCCTGCCCCCAGCACATACTGTACAGCTCCCTAGCTAACCCCAGAGCCATAGTGAAGCTCAGAAAGCCTTACTGGCAGTCTGTTAGAGTGGGCCATGCAAACAGTGTCATAGAGTGTTGTAACAGTGTAGTTATGAGCTCAACTATGCCCCTCAATATTTCAATGGTCATACAATACAAATATATTCATGAACACATAACATAAATATGTACACATACATGCAAACACTATGAACTGTCTCTGAAGGTATCATTATCGGCGCCTGACCTCCTGCTTCATAGTTACAGCTTTCTCCCAAGGATCATTTGGAATCAAGCACCAGTATAGTGGCTCAAGTATAGCAATTCTGTAGAGATAGATACTGTAAATTATTCACAACATGCATGAAAAAGTAAGAAGAAAGGAAAACAAATGGTGGTTTAAATCGAGCTTTTAGATTAAAGACCAACCAAAGGCGTGAAACAAGAGGCACAAAAGAATGAATAAGACAACAACAATTGGCATTAGCTCACTGAACTGGTCAAACATATTAATTCTCTTTAGAAACCAGTTAAAAATAAATTACACAACAATGAGCAGTGCATCATGAATTTCCTCTTCTCCTGTGTCCTCAACTTGCCTCCATGAAAATTAGAATAGACTCTCAATTACATCCCATCTAAGAGTGCAGATGACAGTATGAACCAGGCCCAAATAAAACACATCAGGCTTTTCAAATGAGCCGGTTCAGGACCACTGAGCAGCCAACAGTGCCAGCCCGCCAACCAACCAACCGGCCAAATCCATATAGATCTATGGTGGGATAAAAAAGCGCATGCAAGATAGAAAGCTAGCCATGCAGATTGAGCCCAACATATGTTCAATTCCATTCCACGACGCTCTTCATTTTCTTTTTCAAGCTGGCCACTCAGCCCTCCCAATTTATTATCCCTCTGTTTTATGGACACTAGAAATGCTCAGTGGAGATTCTATTGTTGTCACACTAAGGGACATGAAGGAGTACTTAGTACAATTAATGACAGACAATGGAAACATCTATGCTGTCAATTGAAAATGAACAGTTCAGTTATGGCCAGAATGGATAAATGGTCAACTGAAGGAGGTCAGTTTGTTTAAGAAGAGTTTTGATTGGGAAGAGAGATTATCACAAATGTACAGACTCCCAGACACAGGAGGCTAGTCAGAAGTTTTTTACCATACTAGTTTACTAGTATGGGAATGGATAAAATGTCAATAACTTTATTTGGCATGACAAAAAAAAAGAGAGTATTGTTACTTCAAAATAGTATAACTTATAAGCAGAGTAGATTACGGTTGATCAAAAGAAGTATTGTATTAAAGAAAATGTAACTGAAAATGTAACTATTAATCACTAGAAAACAATGGCAGCTTTTTACTCAGTGTGGCTTTTACTTTTACTTGATGGTGGTTGTATCTGTGTACAGTTACTGTGGCCATAGCACACCAAAGAAATCTAAACTGCTGTGCCAGCTCAAAGCCGCCAGGACAGACTGAGGGGTAAAACGGAGTTCATTAAGAGATTTTCAAGGCACCTGAAGTTCATTTGTCTCCCTCAAGCATCAAAATAAGATAATAGGGACAGAGGAAGAAAGAAATGCGACCGGCGTCTTTGTTTTCCCTTTTTAACTCCCTGCCACTTTAAATACCAAGGTCCCTTTCATCCTTATCTTGTCAAAATTTCAATATGAAAAAATATAATATGTTAAGGTTTATTCTTGGCAATCTGTCTTCTGTACTGCAGCACTGATAAGAAAAATGCATTGAACCACCGGCTAAGCACTTTTTAATACATTAACTGTAATCATTGTTTATCCCAGCAGCTATGGGCCTTAAATGGAGTACACCATGGATAGTGGCCAGTTTGTCATAGGGCTGACCGACAACTATTTCTCCCTTATTGGTTTACTATGGCCCTTTTAGATTTAGATGACTAATTATCACTGATGTCTTTGAATGGTGGAGGGATGACAAGAGAAGTGTGCTGGCCTGTGCAAGGACTGAACCCACAACCTTCTTGCTGGGAGGCAGGAGCACTAACCACCTTGCCACCGTGCCCCCCAGGCTAATAAATATGACTTATAATCCTAGTGTCAGCCAAGTGTCACTGGTGGACATATGGCCGGGTGACTGTGGGGTGCTCCTTGGTGAGTGCATCTTCAATTAGAGCTTGACACACATGAATGCTTAGTGGTACTTTCTGCTGAGTGCAAGTAATTGTCCATGAGTATACTGTATGGGCATAATATGAGGAAAAACATCCAATAACTATGATAATAATTGTGATAGCAATATGATTGCTAGTACTTAGTTAAATAGACTATATAGCTATATAAAAATGATACACCAGGACTAAATGTAGGTCTTAAGCAGAATCACTATTTATTTATTTAAGTTTTTTTTTTTGTTATTTGGTCATCCCATTAGATGTTTGCAGATAGGTATTAGTATTAGTCCTCTGTCAATCTAAGACCATAATATCATTGCAAATTATTTAATGTCTTGCTATGCAGACACTTTTCTGTGAAGGTTCATTCTTTCATCCAGGAAGTCAAATCAAAGTTGAAGAAGGTTTAAATAAGTCATCTGGACTTGGGTTTTGAGTTGAAGACGTTTTGGCTCTTATCCAAGAGAAGGGTGAAGTTCACCCTTCTCTTAACAGAGGAGGGGGTCTCAGGTACAATCTCTCACCCATCTACAACAGCATCATAAAAGACCTACCAAACAAAGGAGTAATTCCTACCAGGACAAAGGCAGTTTCACCCGAAACTACTTCACATACTAATGGCTCCCACCCCCAACAACTGAGACCACATGACACTAACGACCCGAAACTAACCTCGCCCTTTCATCACTCACAGACCAATAAGAACAGGTCTAGGTTAAACCCTCCCACTCAGAATTAGGACATATAACTGAACCTTCACCAGTCAATTTTAGAATTGATAAGGGCTCTTGGATAAGAGCTGAAACGTCTTCAACTCAAAACCCAAGTCCAGATGACTGATTTAAACCTTCTTCAACTTTGATTTAAATATTTAATTCAAAATATTTAGTATCAAGACTTGTTTTCTATTTTTTTCAGGCACTTTTTTCCAAACTCAGTATCGGCTTCCTACATAAAAATCATTATTCCCCATTCTGGCATTGCAGTCACATCAAAAAGCAATACCATTTTTGCTCGACTTGCCTCTATTCCATACTGCTAAATTTCTTTCAACTCACTTACAATCCCTCCCCACTGGCACCACTAAAATCTCCTTTTCATATGACTTTTTCAACCGTTTATTTACAGAAGAAAGATGGTTTTCCGCTCCCCACAATCTTTTACCACCTTGGATTAATGCTTTATTCAAATTTCCCTAAAAACAGATGCCGACCACAGCAACTGATTCAAATAGACAGTTGTTTTTTCCATTGAGCTCCTAAAATAATGTTCATATTTTGGTTCATGACGCTCTGGGGACACTGTGAGTTTTATTACAGATGAGACATGGGTATAAATCGCTTCCTGGTTTGGGTAAAACAATGGGAACGATAAACCAAAATGTACTATCGTTAAAAATAGGAAATAAGAATCATGTTGAGTTAGTCTTGTGTATAAAATGGCATTGGAAACTTATATTAAAGATGAACAGGGAGCAAAGCTAAATCCAGAAATGATGGGAAAAGATGCATGAGCTGAATAAGAAAGATCAACAAGGAAGATTTTTTATCCAACGTTATGGTATGGCTTGTAAAATAGTGTAACAATTCTAATTCTAAGTTTGCAATTAATAGGTTTAATAAATCCAAGTGTGGGAAGATACCAGATACTTCCATTGCCCATTTTTCTACCAATTTCTGATTTTCTTACCTTTTTACATGACTATACATGACTATACTTTTGAAGACAATTGACCTACTTTTGGTAATTTGGTACTTAGGTAAAGTAATGATACAATTAATCTTAAAGCAATGGTGATAGTAATAGCAGCAGCAACAATTACTTTACCTCCTTCAGCCAACTTTTCCCTCTGTACATTTATGTAATAAACTTTAATTTATACCAAAATACAGTGTAAACAGGCTGTAAAGGTAACTTGCAGTGTATATTTTGATGTATTTTGAGAATGTATAGTGCATAGTACCAAATGAGTTACAAATTCTGCCTAAGAATGTTTAGCAAGTAACAGTAAATTGCTGGTTTACTTTTTTTGTTTTAGTTGAAATAGATATAGGGATCGCTTACAAAACATCACGTTGTCTAACAATGTTCAAAGTCTGCTAAGTGTTTGAATCCTAAAAGGTCCAAAGAGGGAGCCTTGTGGAACTCCTTAAACAAGACTTGTTTTGAGAGGCACTGACCCAAATCCAGAACTGGGTGACTGAGGACAGAGTGGTCAAGCGTGTGTTAAAAACTGACACTAAATCCTACATAAACAGTCTTTAGCGTTACTTGATACACCGTCTCTCCCTTGCACAACCTTCATTGTAAAAGGTGTTGATAGGTGTAAGAACCGCGGAGGAAATGGCCGTAAAAATGACTTTACTGCCCCCAAAATAACGACACCTCCATCTGCGAGAGGTCATGTGTCCAGACAGTTAGTATCTTTATAAAACCGTGGCTACAAAACCTGCAATTATAGGAAGAAACCAGATAACTTAGACTAAGAATTAATGGATAAAAGAACAAGAAAGGTTTTGTGAGAGTAAGGAAATGGTCAAAAAATGCTGAGGTGATTTAAGATTGGAGATTTTATTATTGTTTCGCTATTTTAAACTATCCAGGTCTTGTAATTAAAATAGGTTAGAAGTAGCTATCTGAACATCACAATAGGCGTTATAGACCATTAAGTGTATATATTTTGCAGTCTATTTTCTGTTGTATTGTATTTATTGCATACTTCATTTTACATTTTATTATTAATCTATTTTATACATAGATTTGGTATTTTTCATCACCCAGTATGGGCAGCAAAGTATAAGAATTTTGATGTATGGGGGGAATTTGTTTCATTACTATGACAATCAATGCATAGAATTTTTGACTCTTTGAATATAGACAATTGAATCATTTTATTAACAAAAGACAGAAAAAGTATTGCATCACATATTGAAATTCAACCTTTTGTTCACTGGCTCACAATTTCAGTGTAGGTGATTTATTTTCAACACTACAAGTACAACCCTGTCCAGTCTAGTGTCAAGTCAATATTTGCCTCCTGCTCCACTGTATAAGACCCTCTCTCTATCGATACAATGTAAATATCACAGACTCTCCAAACATACAGCCATTCATTCCTAAGCCTTTGTTTTCACTGCTCCCTCTCAATAGAAAAACACAACACACATCGAACTAAAATTATGGATCTCCAGCCTCTTTGCTTCCTGGGGCTAAACTATTTCCACCACAGTCCCAGAGCGGGCCATTGGTGTAGAAACAGGCGGGGATAATGTACTTGTTATGGCTGCTTTGGGGCGTTGAAGATACAATGTTGAACTCAAATAACCTTTGCCTCTAGCTTTGAGAGGAGATGAATTTGTATTTGACTAACCCTACATAGTGAAAGGTGCTAGGAAATAGGGAAAATGCTAGAGGAGAGGAGCTAGAGTCTACAGGGCATGCTAATGAAGTCTCAAGTGAATTTGCAGATATGCTGGGTTTGGAAAGCGCTATTTATAGATTGTGCCTAAAGGAATTAATATATACAGTAGAGCATATTAAGATAGTAGTATATTTGTTGTGCTTGGTATAATTTGTATTCCTCCCCATGCTCTGTGTTGGGTTCCTACCAGACATTCATGAATTCAAGGATTGGTAATTTAAAG
>JAVQKG010088534.1:0-10428 GCA_036025885.1 Hypseleotris bucephala
CTAAAACTAAAAAGAATGACATGACTAAATATTGACTAAAACTAAATAACATTTTTGTCAAAAGACTAAGACTAAAACTTAATTGAAATCTGCTGTCAAAATTAACACTGCTCAACAGACAAATCAACGCACAGACCGACAACTGTGTGATGCATTTCAAACACAATGACACATTCACTTTCCTCACTGGAGAGCGTCAGGCCCACTCACAAAAGCCTTAAAAGTACTGGATATTGAGATCAGCGTTTGATTCATTGAGATATTTCATTGGACTTGGCTGAAATCTCGTAAACACCAGCGGTATTCACACTTCTGCTGCTTTGATGAAAAAGACTGGACTTAAAAACGACTGTATCTTTGACTGGAGTGTGCGTGTTCTCCCCGTGTTACTATGGGTTTTATCTGGCTTACCCCCCTGGTTTCAACAGCCCAAAAACATGCAAGTTTTAGGGGAACTAGTGACTGTTAGGGCTGAACGATTGTGAAAATATATGTTATGGCAATTTTAACACAGATATTGAGATTGCGATTAGATTTGTGATATTGTTTTAAGGCCAAGATTCAGTTCACAGAGCACATTTTAAAATTGTCTGGAAGCACTTAAAAGAAAACATATTTTCACATAAAACACATGCCGTTGTTGAGGTTAAATCTACGAGGTAAGCCATTTTTTTTACCATTAATTCTTTTATGTCCAGATTATATTATACTGACTAAAAAATTGCAGCCTTTGCGATATGCTGATTGTGACCACCAAAATTTGATTGAATTGCAATTAAAGCCCTACTCTAAACTGTCTGTATATGTCTCTGTGTCAGCCCTACAACTAACTAACCCAAGTCTAGGGTCTACCCCACTTAAGACCCATACTTGCTAGAATAGGCTACAGTCATGTAGCGGTAGCCAATAACAAGCATAAATTTAAAAGGTGGATGAACAGAGAATGCTACATCTAATTGCCAATGATGTTATGAATCTATTGTCATTAGTTTGATTGTTTTCTGGCAACATAAATTAAAAATTAGAAGAAATTAATAAAATTTCAAAGAATGGACAGTAATCGAAAGCATATGATTGTTTTTTAGCATTGATCATGATAAGAAAGATAACCCACGGTAACACTGGGAGGACATGCAGACTCCACGCAGAGAACCAAAGAGCACCTTGCCACATTGTACGCCACAAAGCATGAACTTATCAATCAAATGCCAGGTGGTAAATGAATTGAAGTTCAAATGATGTCCCCTTTCCCCTCTAATACACCTTTATAAATCCTGCAGATGTTTTTCTAACCAACATTTTAGTGATAAATTGTCAGCGGTTCACTTTATTGCCAAGGGTTTCAAGGCCACCAGTGAAAGCCAAAGACATAGGGGTAGTCTACTGAATATAGGGCCATACTATGTTCTAAGGATGTATGGGACTTATATAAATATACTTTGAACTTTGCGTTTTCAGCATAAATCTCAACAAATAAAGGTAACTTTCTTCTTTAAGGTCATGTGACTTTGTAAAATCCCACAGCGTCATACACAGGTCATCTAGGCCCTCCAGGACAGGCACAGCTCAGGGGAACGGACTAAAAATGAAACTATTATTATCTGTGAATGAGGCATTATGTAGAAGTCCTATCAAGTATATGTGAAAATAAGGTGAAACTGGTTACAAATATCACTTATACATACTAATGTCATCTGGGAACTAGGAAATGAATTTTTGAATGTTAAATCTAAATTGTCATTTTAATCTTTGTTTTTAAATGTAGTGTTTTCCTCTTTGGTCCCAGCTGCTTGACCTGACACGACAATTATAAATCAATAAAAAGGTTGCTATTGTCCATTTAAATCTGCTTTCTATTGACATGAACTACTAAATTATCTATGGCATCAAAGTAAAACTGGCAGTATCTATAGTCATTTGTCAAAACTAAATAACGAGGGTGTAAATAGGATCTAATTCAAGTCGAAAACCAGAGCTGTCAAAACTGTGGCCCGGGGGACAAATGCAGGCCACAGAGCAGTTTTTGTGGCCCTTAGGCATAATAGATCAAATTGTCTTATTTACATACATACATACATACTAAGCAACAAAACTGCTTAAAATACTCAATGTGGCCAGTAAACACGTACAACTGAATGAGAATTTTGGTAAGTAAAATTGGTCTTTTCAGCGAGCATCCCCTCAGTTGGTAAAAAAAAGATTTGGAAATTTTGTTTCTTGCACATATTGACTACTTTACCCATCTTTTAGTCTAATCCAAAACTAAACCAGGACTAATCAAAATAAAACCTGCCCTGGTCTCAACCTATAGTGCGATGCACAGACCACCATTGGGTTACTTTCTCACACCCCTGGCCTCCTCAATCCACCCAATCCCATAGCCCCAAATGTTGCTTTTTTCTTTCTGTTGTTTCTTCTCAATCCCACAGTGCTGACCCCTGTAATCCATCACCACAGACCCCCGCTGCCATGGTAACGGGATTATACCTGTCACAGACTAATGATGATTGGGCTTAAACTCATCAAACATCAACATGTCCACCACAGCGTCACATGACTGGTACCACCGCAAAACTACACTGTGGGAAAGAAATATATGTGAGGAATGTATTTTGTCCTTTCTGGGCCCCTATAGCTCTCATGATCCCAAGAGTCAAAATGTCAGCTTATAGTGAGGTGACAGCCTGTGTGCCCCAGCTAAAGCATTTGGAGTTTAGAGTGCTAATTAGGCTAACGGTAGCATAGACTGAATATTATAGTGTATACTTCACAGACAGGAAGAAACAAGTTACGTATATTTACTTTGCTAAATTTGGCAAAAGTTTTTAATAAATAGTTTTAATGTTTATTACAACTCAATCTTATTTGGAAGTGGCAATTTGGTTACTTCTGTACAATCTTTGCTCATTTAACCAGTTATCCTGTTACCTGGTGTTGCTTTAAGATCAAGATTTGTCATTTTTAAGCTATTTTTGACGGTAATGCATTGTTAAATCAGTACTAAAATAATTAAAAGGCTATGTTAAAAATGTTCTCAAGTCTTTTTTTTGTCTTAAATACTAATATTATTATTGAATATTTTTAATGTGGATGACTACTTTTGACTTTCACTCAAGTAATATTATTTTAATGCAACCGTTCTCTTACTTGAGTAAAATGATTGGCTTCTGCTGACAATTCAATACACACCAAACGCTGGCCTCTGATTGGCTGAGACAGAGTGCATGTGTGGGTCCGCTCTTACTTATCATTATAAGCTCATTTATGGTTTTATGATAGTCACCATTTCTTCCAGCCTGTTGGACAAGGGATGTCTCTATATGGATATAAATCAAAATTTTATACATTTAACGCCTCTTTCTCAATTGGATGCTATATAAAAATATCACCATAATGTCATATATTTGCTGTAATTATTGGGACCAATTTCACACTGGGTTGTCCTACTAACACATTGTTAAGAAATTGTGGAAATTACCATTAACTCAAGAGCGATAATAACATGTTTTAGCAACAGTTTCACTTGATCTACTGAAACTGTCTAGGATTTTGTGCGATTGAGAAACAGGAAATCACGAGGGTCAGTGCATTGTCAGCAGAAATGACACATTACAGAAACCAACACTGGTTAGAGGTGATTCAAAATGAAAATTATGCTTTAGCGTCACATGAGCCATATCCCAGATCTTAGCAGTATCTATAAAATGGTGTATAAGTAATCCATGCACTTAGATCAACTGCCAAATAAAATACACATCTTGCTGTATTTAAGGAAAATAACCAATGTGAAAATGCTTATATTACATTGGGGCCATGCAATGAATCGAATTTCAATTACAATTTAAATTATTGCTCCTCTCAATTACTAAAACTAAATAATGGAGAAAAAAACAATTAATTAGGCATACACTACTTTTAAATTGTGTCAAACGCTAAGACAAAAACTAGACCCACGCTGTCGTACACGACAGCAAATGTATATCGGCGATATATGATGTAGTCCCATGTGTCTACGTCAAATGCTATAACACCGACAACCTTCTTGATCGGAGATTGCTTGCGAGGAATTATTAGGCCTCGCCCCAAACCATGAGAAATATGGGAAGGGTCTATTTGACTGGTTTGATTTGTTTGGATGTTAATAATAATGGGTTACATTTAGTATGACAGAGGCGTGCCTGCCAGTCTGCGCCTACGGCCCCTCTGACTACCATCTAACACCAATCACATTCAACCATCAACCACATTCATTACTGAGCAATGCGGGTTTAGTGTCTTGCCCAGGGACACAACAACAATATGGGCAGGGATTCGAACCGGCAACCCTACGGCTGCAGGGCGAATGCCCTGGATGTTTGAGAAGGATGATTTTGCTCAATTTCCCTAACACTACATTCTTCAGTCAGTCCCTAGGCGGCACTATTGAGGTAACTGGCATCATATTGTTTGGGTCTGTTCATGGTTTGAGTGTAATCGGGCAAAATATGGGCAAGATAGAGGCTGTCAAATGTACCTGACTTCCCAATTTCAAAAAGTAGTAGTAGTAGTTTTTTAGTAGTTTTTTAAAAAGTAGTTTGTCAAATTACTTACAGCAATAGTGGTTTTGTTTATGAATCAGTTCTGCAGAAGTTGTAAAGTGCACACAGGCACATTGTTTAAACAGAGAGTCACCATGGCTGCTTTGACCTACTGTAAGTCAGGATGGAGCCAGTGTTTTTGGGTAAACCTATGAGTTGGCTCAGGACAGCGCAGTAGAGGGTGAATCCTGCTAACATAGGACACGGGACACTTTATTAAATACAGCTAAATTAAACTTCTTATTAATGCATATTTCTAAAGAACAAATTATATTGCTAAAACATGGATAAGACAAACTTGCTAGAGATCATTTCATGCATCAGAATATAGATAAAAAGTATAAAAAAATAAGTGACTTTAAATAAGATATAGGGTACACTGAGAACAAATGCTGATGCCAAAGAAAGAGAAAATATCAGCAAGCGGATGTGGTGAAAATGCCTTGTTGATGAAGTCAGAATAACTACTACTACTCATTACAACAAGGGCTGAAAAAAATAATCAGATCAATCAATTATTGAAAAAAAATAGTTAACTAATTTAGTAGTCCAATAATTGTTAACTGGAGTATACAGATTTTAAAACATGCAGTTTGATGAGAGAAAAAACAATTTACAATCCATGCAAAACAGTAAATAAGCTGTCTTTGTCTGTAAATATGCTCAATTCAGAAGTCCAGGTGGAACAGTTTTAGCTTCGCTTGATTCAAATTTTGTAGAGGAAAATCCTTAATCAATTCATCATAAAAATTGTTACAGAGATTCATCGATTAGCAAAATAATTACTAGTTACAGCCCTAAAAACAACCAAGACTTTGAAAGACATTAACCCTAACAGAAGACCAATTTGCAGCCATTCTATCAGCTCTATCTAATAAAGTATCCCTTGCTTATCCCTGAATGAGTCCAGTCTGTCAGTAGCAGCTGTTTGTGTCATTTTGAGACATGCTCCGCCTCTCTCCGAAGCTTACGTCAGACATGTTTCACAGTCTCAACACACATCGCCTTCAGTGTTTTCTTCCACTACTTCCTGAATGAGAAATATGCAGACCAGTGGGTAAAAGTGCACCGCTATGGGGGCTACGCTAACTGTACTTACTGGGATAAAGGGCATTGGAAGTCTACTACAACTGAATGTACACAAAGAAAGTGTACAAAACATCAACTGAATGAAATGTGACTATACTGTACTGTCAATGTAAGATGTATTTTACAAGTTCAAATCTGACTAAGGCTAAACTAAGATCTAAGGTGCTAAACTACGTTGGTATTGGTATTACTGTAAAAAGCCACAAATTGCTACACTTACATTCTTTAATTGAAATACAAAAATTGATGTGTAGCTGAAAAAGTAACTATGCAGCAGGACAATTACTGGAATAAAGTGTAATTTGGCGTCAACTACCGTGTTTTTATTGAAAGAGTCATATCCTGGTAAAGACTGACAGACTGGACACAGAGCATATAACATGTTTATATTGGCCTAAATTTTGCATCAAAAATATCTCACTCACGTATGATGTTGTTTTTCCTTTTGGACTCACATCCCCCTGTGGGTTAGCCAAAACATTAGTGGGAGAAAGAGCATTCAAGTTCAAGACATCTCTTCACATTACATGACACTAACCAATTCGGGTCTGAAGACATGCTGTTTGTAAAAAACTTTCTATAATGTGCAATATATCTAGTTTTCAAAATACAAAGTGAGCAAAAAAACAACAAAATCTATTCACGTGACCACACTTAATACCAAAGTCCTTCAAAAGTCTAGTTGTATATGTTTTTAAAAGAGGTTATTTCTCCATTTCATCAGTGGTTGTAGGCTGCTCACATCTGTCTGACTCTTCATGTTAATCCCAGACAGACACAGTGATCAGGATGTGGAGCTAAACCAGTAACAGTACATAGTTACTAGAAGGCAATGGGCTTAAGTCACAACAATTCCCTAAAACATTTGCACAATACTGTAAATTAAAACCTTTCCTTGTACCCTTCCTCCTAAATTTCCTTGAACAGTTGTGTGTGGTCCACTGGAGACCCCTCTTTAACTCGTTACGGCCAATTAGGCGACAGTGCGGGGCGGATGTGAGCGCGAGATAATACAGCCTTGAATAATTCATAATTCATACCCTCTATGAGTCTTTCGCCCTGTTACTGCAGCTGCCACACCTCACAAATCTTACCCCTGTCCTGTTGTTAGTCAGCCCTCCTTAACACGCTCTGGGGAATTTGAAGAGCAGAGATGGGACAGTACAAAATTTGAACATGTATATTGTGCGGCTAGATGTACAGTGGCTTATAATAATTCAATATGACCTTATTAAATTGCTAAAAACACGGTCTATGTAGGTCTATGTATATCTTGCAATGGGAAAGGTAAAGCCAGAATCTTAAACTAGGGATCTTCTAGTTCAGGGGTAAATGCTTCAAATCTTAAAATCCAGGATCAAGATAGTAACATTGAACCAAAAAGTATTGTTACTTCAAATATTACTCAAATAAAAGTTAGAGTAACTCCTCCAAAACTTCTACTATTCTGGCTTTGATCCAGGACCCACTGACTCCAAGGAGGGCATGCTGACTATTTTGCAACAAACAAATTTTAACATTCACTTAAAAGTACATTTTCCTCAAAAGTAATTTAAAAGAATGAAAAAAATCTACCTACAGTGTTTTGGTTTCTCTTTTTAGCCAATTTTGGGAGTGTAAATAATATTCAAGAGCAAATTTGACATGTTTTTGACACAACCAGCATTCATCTCCACGGGTTGATAAGTTTAGTAGTAAGAGATATCATTGGGAACACAGCCTAGACACCCCACTGTCTGGATAACAGGTGTCTTAATCAAGTATTAAACCAGGCCATTAAGAACAAAGATAGAACAAGGAGGGGCAGCTGATAGCACAAGTGACCACATTGTATCACCCGGCTGGACAGACACAGAGATAGATGAGCAGAAAAAAAGTGGTGGACACGAGACAGGAGAAGGTGTGTGAATAATGTATTGGACGTAGGGACGGGACAGTGAGGAAGAGCTATTGTCTGTGAGTCTTCATCTCACACTTTGCTGACAGTGCTTTTATCCAGGGCCAACACAAGGGTCTGTTTAATACTGTGGTGACAACATGCTAAATCAGATTTACACAGGGATGGGTGGGGTATAGGGTTGGTAACAAGACATCAAGATATATTTTAATATTTTAGAAGGGATAGATCTTGTTAGGGGGCAGAACGGTTAGTGCTCTCGCCTCCCAGCAAGAAGAACATGAGTTTGATTCTTGGGCCAACTACTGTACAATCTCTCTGGGTGGAATCTCCCTGTGTTACTGTGGGTTCTCTCCATCCCACCACCCAAAGACAAGCATGTGAGAATTGGTGAATCTAAATTGTCCCTAGTGAATGAATGTTAGAATGAATAGTTGTCTGTCATTGTATGTCTCTGTGTCAGCCCTGCAACTAACTAGCTGGAGTACTTGGAGAAAACACCCCCAGATGCAAAGAGAATATGCAAACTCATAAAGACATCTATCTAACATCATCCAAGCTTCACTGTTGATGGTTATAATATGTTGACACACTCCAATTATTTACCATTTCATTAGCGAATGAATTAACGGCTGCCAATAATTGATTGTGATTAAATAAAACAAAGTTGTATTATGGCACTGGCTTTATCAGTTTACTCAAAAGAAAAACATAAAAGAAAAAAACAGAAGCCATCTAAAATGTAGATAAATATTGACACCATTTTTGCTTCACTCTATTCTAAAGTAGGCATAACACAACAGTTGTGGTACCTCTACCTTACAAAAAAAAAATCCCCCAATCTTTGATTAGTTATATATAAAATATTGTTCATGTATACACTAGTTTGGTTTAAGTTGATCAAATCTTACTGCGGGCTTTCTACAGCTAAACTAAGCTAAGCTAATCTTTATGATAACCTTAGCCTAGAAAAGGAAACATCTAAATTGGGTAGTGGAATGGAACCAAATAAACAAGTTTAAAAACCTGGATTAGGGTTAGACAAAAATAAGCACAAATTACACCAAGAGGAAGTGAAAAAGTTTACAAAAGTCCCACAAATACAAGAAATTACAGTGATCAAGTCAGGTTTTCAAGCCAAAAACAACCTGACCAGAAGTGGCAATTATGGCACAGTCGTTAACATTTGATTACATTGTTTATGTTATTGTGCCCACGTCATTGCCACCACTGTTTGGATGTCTCCCACACACACACACACACAAACACACACACACACACACACAACATAGACACACACATACATTCACACATACATTTACACAAACATCATACACACACATGTACACACATACACACATACACACACAACACAGACAAACACATACACACAAACATACATTTACACACAAGCACAACACAGGCACACACGCACACAACAGAGACACACACACATTCCCACACACACATCACAAACACATCATACACACACACACATCATACACAACACACACACATACAGACACATCATACACACACACAACACACACATTCATCCACACACATACAATATTACAGGGTCCCCTATAAACTACACTATGCTTGAATGCTCCCACATCAGCGAAATGAGCACATGGCAATCAAGACCTTTTCCTGGGAGCGTGCACAGTCAGCCACAGTGATACATGCTGGATACACAATTTTCTACAAGAGGCCAGGCAGGCGCACCTTATAAATACTGGTGTAGCCTGTGATTGTGTGTTTGAGCTGGGGTCTCCATGGAGCTGCTTCCTCACATGTTTACAGTGGAGGCCGAAGTGATACATTAAAATGATCTTAGCAACACACTTAAGGCACACTGTAGAAAATAGTGGTTAGCTTTGTAAAAAAAATAGGAAACAAGTTGCGTAAAAATTGTGTCAAATTGTCCCACATAAACGATTGTCTTATTATTGACTTTTATTTAAGCAGGAAAGTCACTACTGAGATTCAGAATCTCTTTTACAGGGCAGCCCGATACATGTTTTTAGTGGTAGGGGAAACCAGAGTGCCCGGAGGAAACCTACATAGACACGGGGAGAACATGCAAACTCCACATGAAGGGCCCCGACTGCGGGTCTGGGAATCGAACCCACGTCCCTCTTGCTGTGAGGCAAGGGCAGCACGGTGGCACTCTAGTGAAAGTAGTAGGCAAAAGAAGCTTCATTCACCCTGCAACAACCCATTAACACCATATTGATTTTGAAGCTGTTTAGTTAAGTTGCAAAGATGAACTTAAAGCAATCGGTTCAGAAAAAATAATGGTGCAACTTTGTAATCTGAGGTGGAGGCACTTAGTAGTAATGCATTTAATTGATTTTTGAGATTTTCTTCTGTAAAATAAACTTTTAAACATAGGATTTTACAGTGTTTGGCCAAGGCACACAGGGCAGAAGACACAGGGCAGGAGACACAGTAGCGTGGGGTATCCCTACTGTGTGTGTGTACCAGTAAGCAGACAAAACATAATGCATTTATGTCAAGTAGTGGTTCAATACGGTTGCGTGCTTCTCCTGTGTACACATGACAGTAGCGCAGTCATCCTGGCTCCTCTGTCATCCGAAATATGAATCCTAAAGGTTCTCCCGGATAGCACAGCGCACGTGTCCCGTCGGGTGAAGTTACAACACGTGGACGAATTCAATACAAGAGACATAACAAAGCAGAGAGACAAACTTATGTACAACTAGATGGACTTAGGGACCTCTACAAAGGTGTTGGAACTATCTCGCAATGAAGAAGTGGTATATTACAGAGGCCAGTGATGTTTAAGTTCAAGGGTAAATGCTTGATTAATTGGGCCAAAATTTATCATTCAGGTTTTTT
>JAVQKG010088663.1:0-10456 GCA_036025885.1 Hypseleotris bucephala
TGCGTCTGTAAAATAGTTTTGTGTGTAAAATACAATCATTGCACATGTAATTATACATTTGTCAGTAACTTTGAACTAGTTACACACAAATCAAAAATATACACATACAACTACACAAAGTTACACACAAAACTTTTTACACACGTGTAAATAGTTTTGAATGGATTCTCTCTCCATATCCGTAAAGATAGAGAAAAGATTCGGGCAGGTTTATGAGTAAACAAGGTCAGCGGTCTGCTGTAATTTAATGGACCTCATGCTCTTCTTTATAAACGATATGGATCATTAGCTCTTGCTTACTGCCCGTTGACAGCATTAACTTCTATAATGGTTGTCTGTGGGAAACTCAGTGGTCTCTCCTCCAGGTCAGACACATTCATCTGGTTTTGATGCTGATAGATGGTATGGACTAGAAAGGGGCCAGTGCAGAGGAGGCTCTGGGCCACTCAGGGTAATATATGGGAACACCACTGTATGTGTTTCAAGCTGTAAGGCTGCTCTATCCTCATTGACCTTAGTTGAAACTGAGGCAGAGATAGAGTGGAAAGGCCTCTTTCCATTATTAGTATATCCAGAATTTGAAGGGCTACAGTTTACCAACATTCAGAGGTTGACATTGGACCAAATCTCCATAGTGTCACTGTGCAAACAGTGGGCGTTCTGTTGACTAGGACATAAAATAGTGCTGTTGGGTTTTGGGTTTCCAGAGCGGGATCAGGGCTGCAGTATATTGAGTCCATGTGGGGAGTGCGTTTTTAATCTGAGCCTTACCCACAGTCCTTCCTGTTTCTAATTTGGCGCTGCAGCGGTTTTGTCCTGAGGCCAAAAGCCTCTCTTCCACAGAGTGTCTATTTCCTCTGAAGTGAATAGTAGCAGGTGTGCTGGCTCCATATTCTTGGAGAGGTTTGCTTATGAATGGCACACATCCCTCTCTTTTCTTGCTTGTCCTTTTTTCTTTCTTTTTTTATATTGTCACACTATTTTTTGTATATATACATTTCAGAAATCAGATAAAACCTTGTGAGGTCCCGGCAGAGCTCACAGTTCCACAACAAAACTATCTACATTATTGGCTTAAGAAAAATGAATATGAAAATCTATTACAAACAAAGCATGCATGTGAAACAATAACATGCAGGAGAGTCAGGCCACTCTGATCTCCAAGAACTCATCCAAGTATGAGCGGAGGAGACATGCTGTCAGCTGCTTCAAACAGGCACTACAATTGGAATTAACCTTCAGTGACCTTTCGGACTCCTCCTTTCCCAAAACACACAACCTAATGAGCAAGGCTTTAAAGTTTGAGGCCGTTGCAATAAGGCAAATAAATCCTATCAAGACATAGTCACATCTCCACTCATCTCAGAAGAAAGCAAGGGAAAAGAGAGTGTTGGTTGCCAGTGATTTGTGACTTAACACTGGGTGAAAAACAGCTGCAAAGCCATTAAGGAAATGAGAGTGTAACCAAAGAGAGCACACAAACTCTTAATGATGTTTGTGTTTATCCAATTTCTTCTATATCATTTACCAAAATACAATTTGATGTGATGATTATGAAAAGATGTTGTGTATCCTTTTCCCAGACGCAGCGGGGCTATAAAAGTTAATATAGAGTTATTTGAAAGTAAATTACTCCATATGTAAGCACATTAAAGTAGTTGTTTTTAACTCCAAGTAACAATGGGAGTTCTCTGGCTCTGTTCAGGCTTCAGTCCCCCTTCTGTGATTTTGAATACGTGCCAAAGTCAACCACGGGCATTTACGTTTCCAGCCACAGTGTTTCCGGCATCTGCACACGCTAGTGTTTACACAGGATGTTGAAACTTGATGCAGATTAAACAAATCCAATTTGGAGGCAGAGTTCAATCACCTTCTTTATTTCATCTTGAAGCAGATGAAGCTGCGGGCCAGATCACCATTACTCTTTCCAAAAAGACTGGAAAGGGAAGCAATAATGACTTCTAATTACATCTTTACCTTACAAATAAATGTATTATTATTAATACTTAGATGAATGTGATCCAGTCATCCACACAAGTTTGCATGTGAGATAACTTCGAGCTGGTGGTCTTGACCTGCTTGTTGACATGGTTCAGAATTGGGATGGGAAACGTACCAGAACGCTGTGTAGTCTCTGACCTTTTCACAAGAACAAGAGACCTTTTTGTATCCATTAGAGCAGCCATTTGTTTAACAAGATTTTTAATTGCTGCTCACTCCAGCTAAAGCCTTGAGTTTGGCTGGAGATTTTGTTCTCACCTGCGTCCTCTTTTGAACTGCGGAGGCACCTGTTTGGCTTGCATCCGGCTCATCTACAGCTGGTCAGCACAGTCATTCTGAGCAGCTACATTCAGAATGGCCTGCTCACTGCCTAATTGTATCACATTCTGCAGGCTTTGTTCCAGAGCTCCCTTACTGGCTAAAGGTTGCCAAAATCTCATCCGCCACATCAGAGGGGCCCTATTAACCCCTGACCTCTGCTTGGTGTGTGTGGACAAGGTCGCTCCTCACACCCAACGCTGGGCCCATTAACACGTCGCCCCAGCGCAGAAAAACTATTTTGACGGGCAGTAATTGGCGCTAAGTGATGCTGGACAAAGACCCCCTCTGTGTTGCCCACTGGACTGAATGGTACAGACGACTCTTGAAGCTTCATGCTTGACATTTCCTTTGGGAGACCAATGTGAGAGAACTGAGGAAGCCCCTTCCTGTAGCACCATGCACCTTTTCCACAGCTCCCTCCCTTTAGCCCCTATTTGCTACGG
Organism: Hypseleotris bucephala; assembly: GCA_036025885.1. NCBI lineage: Eukaryota > Metazoa > Chordata > Actinopteri > Gobiiformes > Eleotridae > Hypseleotris > Hypseleotris bucephala. The sequence goes on from JAVQKG010088663.1 coordinate 2,766, forward strand.
CACCCTTTGAAAATGTGAGATAATGAGGGTCTAGCGGACAGGACAGTATGGTCATAGCAGGACTGCATGTAGATCTATGAAGGCTGACTAGTCCAGTGGCGGGCCATTCCTTTCAGAGCTAGCCTAATTAGTTTATGTTAGCTGGAGAAGGTCAAGGGACGTGTTTGACTGAGGCCTTTTCTTTAAATGCCACAATGGTGTGATGATCTCGGATGCAGGTGCAGCTACCGGCTGCTTTCATGTTTCTCAGCTGCTTAAGCTTTAGCTTCTACAAACTCAATACAATGAGGTCTTTTAGTTTGAATCAAGTCTTCAGTCAACTAGAGAAGTTGTACAAAATCAAAAAAGGTAATCTAAACTTTATACTATGTTGCAATTAGCACTTAACAAGTAAAGGTTGTAGTCAAACAAGAAATAGAAATTTTGATGTAGATTTACATACATCTAAATGGTATTCAGTTGAAATATCTTTGTTGTATAAACTGTATACAGCTTGTGTCCTTAGCAACACCTCAAAAACGTGTTGCTTGTACTAAAGACAGGTCTACCTCCCTTCCCCATAGGCCATGTGATGCTCTCATCCCCATATTTAACAGACTGACGTCAGTCAACAGCAGCAGAGGCTACACAGAAGACTTTAATACTAAATGTGGGCCCCTGTCATTACGAGTCTGTGTAACCACCTATCAGAGGTCCTTGAGTGATGTGGGAAACCCTGGGCCCTGTCCTCCCAACCCCTGTAGGCCAGGCCGCTTGGTCTGTCCAAACCCAACTGAAAACTACAGGACAGGCACAACTAGGGCTGACATCAATGAGGCACCAAGCTCTTTATGCCCACTCTGTGGTCAAAAGGAGACAGCCCTGGATAATAATCCTGCTCCTGGAAAACACAATTTCCAGGTACTAATACGGAATACTACCAAATCTATTATACAAGTCAACAAATAAATACAATCTCAACTGTGCGAGGGAGTAGGACTGTGAATGATGAGATAGCTGTGAGAGTGTAACACCTGAGAGAATGGAACAGAACCCGGGCTGAGTCGGCCCCTGTGATGTGTCTTTATGAGGGACACCTGCAGCAGAGCTTTGTAAAATCCTCTGTGTTGGTCAGGGACAGAGGGGAAAGCCAAAGGGCCAGACCCAGGTTTGGCCCCAAAAGCCTTAACTATCACTCTAGTCCGCGGGTTGCCTTTGGCCTTGCTAACTGTTCCATGAAATGGGCCCCAGGAACAGTGCAAACCTCCCAGAAACAGGCTGCTCACTGTTAGCCAACAGTGCTCTCTTTGTGTAAAAATTGTCAAAGCTGGCCCTTTCCTGCGCTGGCCCTGCCTTTCTTTTAAGCCTCAGCTGTGAGCAAACAAAGCTGGCTTAAAATTTAGCATGATGGTAGCTTAGGCTGGCTAGCCTGTGATAGTTTCAGTGAGTTTGGGCTTTCTGCATGCTGCAGGTGGAGATTCAATGGCTCAAGAGAAAGGGGCCAATTAAGGCCATCTAAAGGGATTGTTTGTGACAGTATTACCATGGGCCTTGGCATCACATTTAATTTTCAGTTCTGTTTTAGATTTACACTTTTGGTACCTATTACATGCACTATTATGTACTAACTATCAAGTATAAATGTATTTTGTTTGATACAAATGTATTTATGAAAACACCCAGTCGTAATGTCAGATGAAAAAGAAAAGCAGTAGCACCGGCATTGATCATGTTTGACTAAATTGCAATTCTTTCTGAAAGTTGCAGTGTTTATGTGATAATAATTCAGTTTCTGTAGCCAAGCCAAATATTTGCAGGCTGTACTATGGATGATGAAACTTGAACTCAATCATAGCCATCCTTATTATTTGTGTATGCAAAGATGTAAATGCAGATCAATAAAAACAGAGCTTTTCCTTTAAGCTGCATTACCTTCTATATGTTATACACATGTATAAGACAAATGTTTACAGTTTCTTTGGAATAGATGACTCAAACTGGAGGTAGTCAGAATCATTTACAGTTAGTTAATTCCCTGCTGAGAGGCCCAGCAAAACACTTGTTCCAAAAACCTTGCGGGGAAATATTTACAATGGTTTCTATCCAGATCTGGGTCACTGGGTTCCACACTGAGTGCACAGGTGAGCTGGAGCAGGTTTGTTTGGCATTGGTCACTGGCTGTTCTCTCCCTTCCCACAGAGTTGGAAGAAGCACCACAAACAGCCTTCTTCAACAAGACATGCTTTTGTCCCAAGTTTACCACAGTGAAATGACACTGCAGAGCCAGCTGCTGTCAGTGGTGTGCAGGTGTCCCAGGACAGTCCATAGTGTCAGGGGGTGCGGCTGTGGGCCAACCCAGCAGTGGTACACATGAAGACTTGGCCCTCAAGAGAACAGGCTAAAGGAATGCTTCATAGAAACAGACTCTTTCACAAGCAGTGTATTTTGGCTAGCAACACTTTAATCACAGGTGATTAGGCAAAAGGACTCTCCGTTTAGTTCATATTACTTTCACACATTCCTGTCGAAAATATTTACTAACCACTTTACGCAACAGCTGCAAGACACACAAATGTATTTATTTAGAGTGTCAAGTTTTCTATACGACTTCACACTACTGAGTAAAATCCAAAGGCTGCTTAAAACATCCCTAAAATAATGCAAAGCTAATCAGCCCAAATGCTGCAGCTTGTTGTGGTTTACGGAATTTTTTTTTTCTCAGCTACATACAAATAAAGAGTAAACAAGACTGAGAAAAATGAGTTATGAGGAGTGCTGCTAGTGGCCAGATGACTACTTCATGGAGCAGGTGCAGCCTCTTGCTTAGGTTTGTTCCTTTGGCATGTGGAAACCATCTGCACATCCATCTTCGACCTCTGCACCCCTCACTTGTGTCTCACTCCTGTCTTATTCTCTATTTTGTTGAGAAAAGAAAGCACTGATAGCAAATATGGTGAGTGTATGAATGGCAAAAAGCCCTGCATATTTCTGGATCCAAGTTGTGAGGTTTACCGAAGCATATTTTTATCATGAAAAGCTAGCATGGAATGGGACAGCCATGCGCAGCTGCTGGTCTAATTTGCTCTAAGCATGTACAAATAGGACGGCCCACATGGACCATAAAAGTGGAGTGGAGGTTTTGCTCAACGCGGCACTTTTGTCTGACCAAAGGGCCAGGGACACTGTCCAAAGCACAAACAGATCACAAAAGAAAGAAGAGAGAAAACACACACAGTCAAACTCGCATCATAGGTGATAAAGAGAGAGAATATTGCTCAGTTAAGCCATAAGTTAAATTTACATTATATAAAGACATTTGTATATCGTTTTTTACAATGAGTCAAGACCAGGGTCTAAATACACATTTATATTAGAGTGGGGGCATCATTATCTGGATTCATCTGCCATCATTGAATCTACTGAAATGAGAAAACATCCCAACTTACCTTTTTGTGTCTAGGCAATGTTTTTTTTTTTGTGCTATTACCTAAAACCCTACTACGCACGCAGAGGCAGATAGATAAGTGCAGTCTGTATTAATCAAGGTATATCATTCAATCAAATGTATTTGCTACAAACATACTGCCTATAGCTATATCTTATAATGTACATGTGTACTATTTTAATAACCCAAAAGGTTGTTTCCAACCTTAGAAGCCGCGCCAATGTCCCTCCTGTTCCTTCTCTATATGTACATTTTATTACGCCAAGGGAAATTTTTATTTGCTCTTGAACAATTTGCCTGGAAACCCCCTGTAGATCCCATGAGTACTGTTGTGCATTGGTACTGGTGTGTATTACACATGGATTTTTGACTGTGCATACATCCACACTTCTATACTTCATGTCAAAATGGGGTTCCCCTTTAGACACCAGATAAATAGCCAACTTAAAACACTAAAAACTAGGTGCTAATAACTGGATCCTGACAGGGTTTGCCTTCCGCAAGCAGAGACCCCACCCCACAATGGATCCATTCACATGACCTTAGCCGTGGAAAGTGTGGGTAAAGTAATCCTGCTAGAGTTTATGTGACCATTTCAAACTCTCAGTATGTCGTTCTCCCCACAGGTCTTTAGGTCTGAGCCAAAAACAACATGGACCTGCATCAGCTGATACCGGCAGAGGCTACGCACATTTACATGTTTTAAAATGGCATCTTTTCAGAATAACTTGGCAAACCGAAAAGGTGAGGAAAAGCCAAACAAGGCCCTACTTCCTCCTCCTACCTGTTTGATCAGTCAAGGATTCACGATTGATGACCAGCGAAGTTTGTTCTGCTGTATCTTCCACCATAAACATATGCCACTTGGATAAAGGATTGGATGAGTGTATCTATGGCTTCAGCACTTCAAGTAAATCTGCAAAAGACAGTAGAAAGAACGAAGTTGAGCTCAAAACTAATGTTTCATAGCAATGTAGAATCTTGTAAAATCTTGCTATCGGACTTAAAAAACTGATAGACACTGGCCCAAATATAGCCCATAAAACCACACGATAAATAGTATTAGATGCATTTTAACATAAACGTCAAATGGTCACCTCTATCACTGCAAGAATATGTGCAAGAGGTCAACAACTACTGGTAATCTGTAGTCCATCCAGAAAGTTTATCCTAAATGATTTTGGACAGTTCCGGATGAAATAGGTAAAGCAATACTCTATAATGGAAGTGGTTTTACAGCAGCCACTTTTCAGAAAGACGTACTTGAACATGTGATATCCCGTTTCCAATGCGAGGGTCACACAGTGCTGACAGCTTGTATTTATGGCTATCTGGAGTTGACAACATGAAAAGTTTTATTTCTATCAGATGTTGCCAGCCAAAGGAAGGTAACCAAAAAAGGGGAAATCAGACTTGGCAATGTGGTATGGTAAGTTCAAATTGCATAGAGAAAGCACAAAGTTTGCTACAACTAAGGCTTTTTTGTTTATGATGACTGCGTTTGCCCTCTCAGTGACATATTTTTATCAGTGTAAACATCCTACAACTAGAGCCAAAGACGCCATTCACCAAAACATCCTTATAAAAAATAAATTTAGAAATAAAGCTGCCTTTATATATACTCTTGAGAGCAAACCAATGTTTAGTTTATGTGACCTCTGTAATATTTAGGAAAATGTATTAGAACAACTCCACATGTGCAAGATTACATTAAGATTGTGAATGTCATGTATTTTCTTCAAAATGCAATTGTATAACAAAAACTACAAATCAAAATAATCCAACTTAGATGTAATGGGTAGCATAGTGTTTGCTCCCCAGAGGCGTCTGTGCCAAAAGCCTCTCTTTCTGAGCTGTTTCTCAGACCTCTTGACCTCCACAGTCCCGGTCCCACAGCGTACAGCGGTGGTTGTGTTGGGTACTCGACCTGAGGATGCCGGTCTGAGGTGAAGGGATGTGTAAGACCAAGGTGCACAGTGGTCCGACCATATGAAAACACCTTTGAAGAAAGCTTACCTCTGAAGCCAAGTCATGAACGAGGCCTACATGTCGGGCTATGGTGAGAAGTGTTTGTTGTTGGATTTGTTGCACTCATAACCCCCAAATATATTACTATGAGTGCTCCCCTCCCCACCTCATGCCCAAAGCATAGGCTCAGCACCATGAATGGGGCATTGTGATGCATCTCCGTCATGGCAGTGAATGTTTTCACTTCCATTTGATCCATCGGCGAGGCTGCTAATTGGGTAAGCGTGTTCCCAGGTCACCGGGAGGTTTCTCCTTCCATAAATACAGAAATCCTGCAAAGGCTTCTACAGATGTAGTTTCCCAAGGTTTCCAACTAGGTTTAGAGCTGCTCCAGGCAGTAGATTTAATTTATTGTGTCTTAAACCACAGTCCAAAAACTTTTCTTCTTTCTTTCCTCATCATTCTAAAGACTGCATTTTATCCCTCTCACAGCAGTGTTGTAAAGTAGATATATCCCCTATACCTGTTTTCAGAGCCACAGGTGTCATGATGACATGAACATGGTGTTACTTTGTCTGTACTGCATCCAGGTCTGACAGGTCTGAATGAGCTTATTTTCCATGTCTGCCCACTGACACTTTATGAAGCTCTGGCTTTATTTGTTTGTTTTTGTCATGGAATTTACATTTCCTCTCTTGCACAAGAGGCCAAGACAACTTCATGTGCCAGCTGCAAATACTGAGCTGCAACACAGACCTTAGACAGACTGTCAAGCATGTTTGTCTAACTTAATCTACAGGGTGTGGTTAAAATGGTCAAGTGGTCAGAGTAACTGTCTTTTAAGGTTGAGACTTTTGTGCTGGCAAGCATTAGTATCCTCAAAACGTACCATTGTAAAATGTTGTTTCTTCTCTCTGGATGGAAGTAAAATAATGCATTTATTAAACACATATCTTACGAACATGGTTTTAAGCGGTGGTAAAAGCGGTACTAAGTCATATTTTGGGACAAAATAACAGCAACAAGTGGTTGCTCCTAATTTAATTTTTTTTTATGAAGTGAAATTTAACAGTTTGTCCCAGGTGACAGCTTAGTCTTAGTGTTAATATGTAATGAGCTCACGCAACAGAATAACACCCCAAAAGTTTGCCAGAACATCGGTGAGGCTGAAACAAGCTGGTGCACTTCTTTAAGCACGAGTCAATACTGCCACTGTGTGGCCAGTTACAACATCTTCTCAAATTAATAAAGTCAAATGAGTTTGATTTTATTATACCTCGTTATTTTATATTAAAATATAAAATAATATACTTAAAATGCAGACCTACTTGATCGCATAGGGTCATAACAATTCAGTGCATTATAATATTGTTCTGACCTGTAAAAGCCAGCAGGGGTCAGGCTTTGAACACAAGAGTTCATCAACTCGTGTCTGTAAATAAGAAAACACATGTTAAAGCCTTGTCGAAGCACCACATGATTACAGAATTCATATAACTAGCATGTTTTCAGGTCAGTAAGACCCATTGAGGGTATATATAGCAGTTATATCTCGATGGTAAGACCACGTTAATACATCCTGATGTAATAGGCTGCAGGATAGTGAAATGGATTGAGGATTTAGGGTAGGCCAAAACTTTTTGTGATTAATGTTACAATAATGATGCACTCGATATAGGCTACAACAATATTTTGCAGTAAATTAATAGCGTAGATATATCTTGAGTAATAAAACTGTTAACAAGGTTAAAGTTAGCTAATTAGCAGGTATAGCGTTAGTCAACTAAAGCTAGCATATTTTGTTCATTTGACACGATACATTTAGACCAATGGTCAGTATTACAAATTGTAACAGATTACGTTAAATATATATATGGAAAACAATCCCATATTTACTACATAAACGACTTTATTACTGCTGTAGCTAACCTAATTACAGCAGGGCCAAAATCGAAAAGCGGCATATAGGCATACCAGTATGCCGGTCCGCGAGCGCCCCCTTGCAGCGGAATGTTTGTGGTATAAAAGCGGTATGCCGGTCAGAAAAGTGACATGCCGCTATCTGCAGTGGCATGTCACTCTAAAAACGGCCTGCCACTGGCAAAACCACCCTGAGATCGACTTATGAGTTATGGTTTATGGCTGATGGCTGTTGGTTTTGCAGCTGTTTAGTGTATTGAACAATATTATGTATCTGCAGACCCGGAGAACTGCACTCTCAGGACAGCTGCATTCTCAGGACTGCATTTTCAGGACACTCGTTTTTCGAAACAGTGCCTGCAGTTTGGAAGATTGTAAC
>JAVQKG010088712.1:0-11833 GCA_036025885.1 Hypseleotris bucephala
CAATTGATGAATATAACTTTCACCAACGATGAATGAATGTGAGTGCTTTCAATGTACTGGATGTCTGGAGTGTTAGCCCTGCGACTAATTTTTCATTGTCCTGGGTGTACCTAGCCAAATGTCCAAACCTTAAATGTAAAAAACATGCCGTTTGTATTGTTCTGTGGCATCTAGGAATAAAAGCAATTTTTTAGTTTACCAAATTTATCAATCAATAATTTTTTCTATTGCTATGGTTTGTTTTTTGAATCTGGTCTGGTATCTAGTTTTTTAACACAAACTTACGGACCACAAAAGCTATTTCTCAGTAAATTATTGGTTTGTCAAATTGCGATTTTAATGACTGATATTACGATTGCAATTAGATTTGCGATTTGTTTTTAAAGCCAAGATTAAATTCACAGAGCACATTTGAAACATGTCTGGACGCATTAAAACTTGATATAAAGACTAAAATATAAACTGTTAAACTTCCACAAGAATCACATGCCTTTCAGAACATGTTTGTAGAGGTTAAACCTACAAGGAAAGCAGCTTTTTGACCATACATCCTGTTTTGTGCAGAGATATTATACTGACTAAAAAATAGCAGCCTTTGCGATTTGTTAATTGTGATCATTAAAATTGAGATTTTTATGAATCTTTCAGCACTACCACTAGCCTGACCACACTTGACTCTATCCCATCACATCTTTGCCCATGTTTTCCAATGACTCAAGGTCCGCAGTCAATCAAATATTCAAACCACGTGCTAAGACCAACTGTAAATTGATGTTGTTGTAGAGGCCAGTGGAAGGACTAAAGTAAAATAATAAATAAATGCTTAAATTTCTAAACTTTTTATTGTTTTAGGAAAGTTACAGACTACAAGTTTTGTCATTTCAAGTCTCACCTCACTTGACTCTATCCAGCCTTCACATCACTGCTCATGTCCGCAGTCAATCAAATATTCAAACCACGTGCTAAGTTCATAGTTCATATTCATCAATTGGAAATGACTGCCCCTACGGTGTCGACCCACATTTCAACTCAAACTCCTGGGAGGTTTTTACTTTTCTTTTATTATTTTTGAGAGCACTTTTGGACAGAATGTGAAGCGTGCGTCCTGCTGTGCGCTGCGTGGAGTGGTAATTGTGTAAGCAGTAATTGCGATTTCAGCATCTGCTTTGGAGAATAAGGGTCGCGTTCGGTCAAGATCCTGCCGCGCGGAGCAACACATACGATCCTAGTACATCCATTCAGAACCGCGGATGTGTACACCAGTCAAAAAATCTTCACCACCGACTAAAAACACAATAAATACACACTTAAGACACTGGGAGATGGGTGGGTTTGTGAAAGTGCTGTATAACTGGATTCTGATAGTGATCTTGAATGCGCCACGGGTCATTTGTGCAGAGAAATATAAGTAAGAAAGTTGTAGGTGCTGTTAAATGGGACACTATTTATACAGTACACTATCAACTGTATGTTCAACTTTTAGGAAGTTACTTTTACGAAGCCTGGCCAGCCGAAACTAACTTTTTTTTTATTGTATACAAAGATGTTAGTCTGGTCACTCGTTGATTGCAATAAATTTCAAGGGCGGAGTTGGTCAATGTATAGTACACCGATCAGAAACACCAGACAAGACGCTAAAGCCACACATGCAGCACACAGCCTGTTGTTAACAAGGAAGTCATGTTTGTAAAGTTTGTATATGACAACAAACTACAAAAAATAACTTGCACCAAAAGTTTTAACATATCTGTAATCTCTTTTTTCAACACATTCAAAACAAAAAATGCTACTTTTCATTTTTATAATACGGCAATGAAAAAAATGTTCAAAGAAATGAACAAAGACACAACTATGAACTAATAAATAATGAAAGAATGCATCTAATTTAATAGTGCATTGATTGCTTTCGGTCTAATCTTCCCTAATACGCAAAATCAAACCAGCTGTAATTATTCAACTTTTCATGTGTCAGCCCATTGTTAATTACAGAATTAAACCAACAACATTTCTTTTGAATTTGAAAATGCCTTGAACGTATCTTCTCAGTTCTGATGGGAGGCAGTAAAAATAGAAGGGCTCTTGTCTGTCACTCTGTATCCATCCTAGAGGAGAGGTCCTGACAGATAGGAAGACATCATTTACATAAATGTCAACTCCTTCTCCAAAATACATACATACTGTCTGTGCTGGGAGATGTGCAAATATATAGTGGTCAGGGCTTGACAATAGCACTAGCCAACTATAGCCAAATATAGGTGGATTTTATGGTTGGCTAGTAAATATTAGAAAAATGCTACGCACATCTATTTCTCAGGACTAAAACTAAACTTTCAGTCCAACTAGTCACTTTGTCTTGTTTTATTTTTACATACAGTTTTTGACTATTTAGTGGGTGGGACTAATGTAAAATGTGACAACTATTGGTTAAGCATTTTTTAAACAATTCCTGAATTCAGCTGAAAAAGACACACTTTACCAATATTCACCCTAAAAAAGTAAAACACTAATAACTTTATGAAAAATGCTTATAGAATAAAAATCAAAAGGCTAGAAAAGTCTTAAAAATCCTAATTGCTTTTTACATGCATACAATAAACCTTTTTATCCAGATGTGTAGGTCCTGTTGAGAAAATTAAGTGATCTTCCAATCAAATTTGTACATACAGTCTAAAACTCAATTTAGTTTAGTACTTGGGCAATAACTCAAATTTCAAAACTTAATTGACGTCACTGCATACTTTCCCAATATAACGCCACTTTACTTACAATTTTCTAACACTTTTTCACTTCTAAAGGCCACGCCACAATATGTACCTTCATTTATTCTAAACTCCAAGCTCTCTCCAAAATGCCAGAGGCGCTGCATGCTCCACTAAAGTAGATTGGAGGCAATTGGAGCGCGCATCCAATACAGTGGACCCAGGTGACGCTGTCCGTGGTGCTGATATCGCTCTTGATGAAGTGACAGGGAAAAGCCACCATGGGTCACTTAGAACTGTCCGCTACCGAAATGGGCTGCATATGCACGCGCCTCGTCCACTAAAATAACATTGCTCCCCTGTTGGAAATGTCAAAGTGAGATGCAATAAAAAAGTATAGATTTTGCTACATATCGCCAAGGGAACTTTATAGACAGATTGCAAGCTTTCTCCTGCTGCACTATATGTACTAGTTAGAGTCCATATGTCCTGTGAGCAAAATGTAGTGTGCAGCTGATGGTTGAAATAGATACTTTGCAAGTTGACAAAAGTAAAATAGCAACATACATTTTGATAAGTTTAGAATTTTTTATTATATCTACCATTAATAACTATTGTAAAAACTTTTCCCTTAGCTAGTACAATTCACTTACCTAGTCACTAATCACTGGTCTAGTAAATTTGCCAATAATGATTAAATAGATATAGTGTAATAATAAATCATTTTTTATGCCAAAAGCGGTTAGTCCAAACCAATGCAAAAAATATATACAGTTGGCATTTAAGATGGTAAACCTTCTTTGTCTGTAACATGCTCTATGCAGAAGTCTTCAGGTAGCAAAGTTTAAGCTCTACCTGGTTAAATTCTGTTTTCACCAATTAATCGACTAATCTTAGAAATAAGCAAAATACTCGTTAGTTGCAGCCCTACTCTAGAGCCTCAAATAATGTAATAATCTAAAACAAATAGTCTAAATTCTTAACCTGGACTAGCTGCTTCCCTGTGCCCTCCTTGTGCACTTTCCTCTAAGACACTGTGCATTAGCCCTAACAGCCCACTACCCCAGTGACTCTCTCTTGAAAAGCAGCTTCATCAAAATGGCTCACGTTGTTGGAAATGGTCCATAAAAGCTCTATTCTGACATGCGGAGAGCTGCTTGGATTGGTGCCAGTCTTAACCCCGCGGTGGCTGTCATAGCTGAGGTCACTGCACCAAGATTCACTACAATACAAGATTAAAGTCTGTCTTTGTTCAATGGGGGAGATTAACTAGGATCTAATGCTACACAGAAAGTCAGGGAGGGATATTTTATTAATGTAATGTAGATGACATGCAAACCACTGCCATTAAAATGTATGGTACCGGGATGTGACATGGGATAGGAATAAGGTAAAGCTGCAGTACCTGATATTTTGACTTTGTATTTGAGCAAAAACAGTTGCACAGTCAGAATGAAACCCTCTGTGGGCTGTATTATAAGGGTTTTTGTTTTACAGCGCAGGGACATTTGTTTTCAACCAATTACATGCTTTGACAGTACAGGAGCGCTCTGATTGGTCGATACATCTGCTAGAGATACTTGCTGGTTTGTGTGAGACCATGATAGAGGATTGAGAATGAGAGGAAGCTATATTGCATGCACCAAAATCTCTCCTCTATTTGGATATGAAGATATGAAGATCTCTTCCTCATTGCTTATCATATCTTAACTGCATTGCTAATTTGAACTAGTTTACCCTTTACTTGTGCTGAATAGCCCAGTCCATGCACTCCTTGAAGGGAGAGAGCAGCACATATGGCCCCCGAGGCGGTATGGATGGAGTAGTATCCATCTGTCATGTCCTCTCTCGCTAAAATGAATTAATAACGCTTAGAAAAACACAGAGGAGAAAGAAAAGCAGCGCTATTAGAAGTTTTAGAGGCAATGCTGTGATACAAGAAGTAAAGAATGCAAGAAATAATGGGCAATTAATGAAAAGGGCTAATATGAGCTACGAGTTAATATAGTCTTTGTTATAATGATATTCCCAGATTAGCTCGATCTACATAACTTCATATTACCCACCGCTAGGTTTAGTCCAGTTTTAAAACCAGTTCAGTCTCTTGGTTTGATTCTGGTTTAGACCTAGTTTGGAAATAAATTGTGGCTAGTAGATTTTGAATGGCTAATAACTTTTTAATAACACTAGCCTTGTAGAGATGCAACAATATTTGGTTTAAAACCGAACCGTACGGTATGCCCTCCTCGGTTCAATACGTCTTCAACCCGCTTTTTTTCCTTCCATTTGCGCCACTCCACGTGCTTCTGTTTACTTCTAAACTCTTCTTTTCTCCCTTTCTCTCTGCGCAGAGCACAGGGGATACATGCCGCATGGCTTATTTTCCCTGTTTTGTCGTCAGTGTACTATCTCGCCCCCATACCTTTTTTTTTTTTTTTTTTTTTTTGTTTTATTGATCTTTTTCATGATAAAATTTTTTACTTGTTTGACAAACATAAACAATATAAAAATACATTTTGACTTTCAGAAAACAAAAGGTAATAAACAGTAAAATTCAGAAAAAAGAAAAACCAAAAAAGGGGTACATTACATTTTTTTATGTAGTTAGAGGAATATGAAATAGTGTTCTTATAATTAGTGAAATCTTCGTAGCTTTTTATTGTCCATGCTGTTCAGCAGCTTGATGTTACTGTTCATTTCATTTATAAAGACAGTCATACGGGGTACTTTTTCTGCCCACTTGCACTTATGAATGTAGTGTTTTGCATGGAAAATAAACCAGTTGAGAATGTATTTTATATTATAATTTATGTCCTTATCGTAACCAAACAGTATATCTATTAATTGACCCAAAAACCGAGGTTCGAACCGAACCGTGGGAAAAGTGAACCGTTGCATCCCTACTAGCCTGCATGACCAGTTGGCAAAAACTAATGTGAAGGCTTGTATAAAGGTTCAAATTTGTAGAAAACGGATGCCAAGTGATTTTATGGCATATCTTGAAAGTAGGGCAGGTAATAGTAATTCATAGGTTTTACTGCATATGAAGAACATAATATTGTATCCAAGTCAATTTTAAGGTAATGTATCCTAATTGATCTAATTTATCACAAGAGTCCTTGGTCGTTTTAAATTGACATTGTGAAAGTTTTAGCTCGACTATGTAAATTATAATAAGGGCTGCTTTTTAAATATTGATTCAATTTAATATCTTTAACTTAAGCCCAGTTTTGGCTTGAGTTATAAGCACTAAAAGCATGTGCTTTCATGTGCTTCAATGTTTCCCTTCCATTTTATTCATCACTATTTTTGACCTTTAGACCAATATTTTAACAATCACTCTACTTATTCTACACATAATGCATATATTTGCTTAGTTAAGACACTTTAGGCTAATCCAATTTTAGCTTTGGGTTTGCTGCCCAGTTTAAATTGAAAATAGCTCCTCCTGCCACTTAAGTTTATAGCTATTTTGTCCTTGGATCGTCTGAGGCTTAGACTAAAGACTAAAAAAGGTCTAAACCAGGACTAAACCATGGCTTAAAGTCTAGATCACTAAACCAGGTCTAAACCAAGTGTAACCCACTAGGTCTTAACCAGGACTTAATTGGGACACAACAAGGTCTAAAACAAGTACTATGTCAAAACCAGGACTGAACAAAGACTAGAACTACACCTAGTGTGAAAATGGCTTCCCCTCTCACTTAAATTTATAGCTATCTTGTCCTTGGATCGTCTAGAGGCTTTGTGGATGTTGTTTATTGCAGTACCGAAGACAATTTATTCTCAAACTAGTTTCAGAAATTTGACTTTTTCCCCACTGAACCAATATTGTGTCTTAGTTTCCACCTCTCCGCCATAGTTATTTTTATCCCAGTTTCAATATCGCTGGCGTAGTTAATATTCATGGTCTTCTATTGACTTTGCGTGGGTTGCAGAAGTGGCTAATTGTATAAAGTCAGAAATTAAACAATGGGTTGATAGTTCACCACACGATCAGTTTGAAAGTAATTAACTAAACAAAATCACTTTCTCAATATTTTTGGGAAGACAGTAGACATTTTTGTTGGAAAAAAATAGTTTCTTTCATTCCCCCAATCTCCCAAGCATGTGTTAGTAATTTAGAAATGGTTGTCTTTCTAGGTATGTCTATGTGTTAGCCCTGCAATTAACTGGCCATTGTTTTGCATGCACCTAAAGCCCATAGTAGCTGGAATATGCTACACTCAATTATATCACCTAAAATGTATTTTTTTTTATTAAATGTATATATTTTATTACTTTACAGCACATTAATTATATGGTAATAGTGTGGTAATAAACAAGTCACAAACAGGTAACAACGTAGAAGCATAATATGGAATCCGAGCTGTAAAGTGCTTCCGTAATTTTATTTTTTATTTTTTTACTTTTTTTGTATTTATTTACTGCTATGCTAAAAATAATGCCAGCGTAAATGTAATTTCCTGATGCCCATATCGAATCATTGTACCAGCTTTGAGCAGCCCACTCGCTCCTTGTTTCTTCCACCATTGTACAGAATGAGCTGAAGGCAAAAGGCACGCACATCAAATGAATTATAATTTTCAATTTTGACAAAGCTGATTTTCCTATCTTCCTTTGGCGTAGGAGGACTCCCACATGGTAGCCTGAACTGAACCAGTCCTAGTCTAGGTCAGAATGAGAATAAAAAATACTTATTGCAACAAAAGGAAAATACTTTTGGCATTTCTCCAAACTGTGCTGATGGAAATGGACAGCAGGGAAGTTACTAATAATCATGTTTAAACCAGGACGAAAGCAGGACGAAACCAAGTCTAAACAAGGTCTGAACCAGGACTAAACCGAAACTAAACCAGAGATACTACAGCAGGTCTAAACTAAGTCTTAACATGGACTAAACCAGGTCTAAACTAGAGACAATTATACATGTACGTCTATACCTATACTCTATACCCAGCATGGGTATTGTCATTAAAAAAAAACAAAGCATTTCCAAATCTACCTTGAATGTTACAACACACATTACATTTGACCAGACGCATTAAGTCCTTATGGTGCGCTCATTTAGAGGGTGCAGTTTTATGGCGGTTCCCATGATGCTTTGCTGTTCGGCGAGATGGTAAAGTACATGGTCAGTGCTGCCCTTGGGAATTAATTATGTTCATAGCTGTCAGGACTAGAGGGGTAAAGAAGATATAAGACTGTAGGTGACAATGGGAGACGTCATGCTGCTAATTTTTAAGGGCTCTTGTGTCTGTCTGCGATCTTAATCAAAATAAACTAGAAGATACATTTCAGGTTGTTAGAAAGATATTTTAAAACTATTGGCTGCAAGTTTGTTTTAAAAAATTCTTGATTAATTGTAGTTTTGTTTTAGTCCCTTCCTTGCCCTCTACACCAACATTAAATTTAGTCAATAGTCAAAAATGGACTGCTATTGGTCAAAGTAGTACCTTATGAACTTTGATTTGATGTTGCTGCAGAGGCCAGGAGAAAGACTAACAAATAATAATAATAATAATAATGGGAGATTACTTACTTTACATACATAGACATCATAGAACAGGGTCAAATAGACAGACATTTTTTTAACTTTTGCTTATTTTAGTAAACTTCCAGACTAGAGGTTTAACTGTACGGTGTAGACCAGTTACTTCAAGTACCAGCAAAGAAAATATTGTGTGTCTCAAGTACCACCTAGGACTATCTAAACCAAGACTAAACTAGGTCTAACCAGGTCTAAACTATGTCCAAACTAGATATAAACAGTAACCATGTTTATCTATACACAAGGACTAAATTAGGTCTAAACCAGAACTAAACAGGACACAACCATGTCCAAGTACCACCAGAGAGAGCCCACGTACCACCAGTGGTCCCCATACCACAGTTTGAGAACCAATGGTGTAGACCAATGGATAGAGCAATGGTAAAGAATTTGGCTGATAGCTTTTGTTTGCCTGTAAACATGTAAAATATATTTGATGAGGTCTTTTTCACCAAGTTTGCTCTTTATTGAAATACTTTTTGACACTGGTCCAATAGCACTTGCCATGCCTGATTATCTGCTGCATGTCCCATTATTATGGATAAGCTTAATGACAGAGGAGCGTTGGGCTAGTATCCAAAAGCCACATGATGAGATGGTCAATTTAACTCTGGAAGCAAAAAATGTATGGATGTAATAGTTTCTAGTAGCAAACATACTCACTGGTCTTTTACACTGAATTTGAGCTAATATGCCTCATCTAAAGCCAATAGGATTTTGTCATGCACATACGAATTGTAGTACAGTCTAACAAGTTGAAACCAAAAATAAGAATGAAGAACTTCAAATTTTTAGCTCATTTAAAAAGTAGCTCTAGAGTGACCAAATGTATTAAAAAGAATATTTATATGCAATTTAAAATGTATTTAAAGCATTTATTTCTGGGATCATTTTAAAATTTAAAAAATGCATATAACCACTGACTACATCTTGGTCTGCAGATTTCTGAAGATGACAAAACTACAAGCGTGTGTGTGTTACAGTGTGGCCACTTTAATAGGCACAAGGTCTACCTGAAAAAGTGGCCAGGTAGTATATTGTCTAATATAGTTTAATGTCATTATCACAGCATTTATTTACCAGAAAAATCATCTCATTTTACCCACACTTTGCAAGTCCCTGATTATACTTGTGCACATTGACGCAATTACCTTGTAATTACACCCACACCATCACATCTTCGGACTGAGTTATTAAGCAGCCCTCGTCTTGTGTAACTTCATATCATAGCTCCAATTTCACATGTGAAGTATTTTAAATTGAGAAATGAAAGGAAACTTCGTAAACTTGTCAATTTGTCTAGAGCCTGAATATCTATGAGATTTCGATTAAATTAGCATAATCAGTTGTCAACAGCATCTCCCAGCGCGTCTCGTCTTCCTTTTGACAATATCTTATTAGTTAATAGTTTAGCACATCGTCGACAAGGACATTGACAGCTTGTAATTTGTACACGCTCAAAAGGGAAGTTTTAGCATAAGTTTGAAGAGAGTTTGAGAGGTGGACAGTAAAAAAGAAATGATATTTATATTAAAGGGGTCTTATTATGTTAACTTGATAATTTTAGCTTTAGACCAAAATTGTCAAAATGATATCCAGATTTGTATTTTGTTTCATTTTTGCATGTTTGACTTGTTTCTGTATGCTGAGGCACTGACCGTCTCATAGGCATGGGATGATATAACATTTTTTTCGAATGATTTTTGTGGCCATAATAATTGCGATTAATGATCATATCACGTTAATTAAAAAAACAATGCTAGTTTTAAAAGCCCCTAAAATGCAACTTTAGAATCAACAGTTGACACTAATATCAATGGAACTTTAAAGGCTACTTACTTAATACATTGGCAAGGTGCAAATAAATGAAAATTAGCGATTTCAACTAAATGTGACCTGCTAATTTGTAGGTAAAAAGGTGGATTATAAAGAGATTATTTTAAAATGGTGGTAAGCAGTGTTTTATTGTGTTGAAGTGCGTGAATGTAAGCTTGGCCAGAGGTGGCTGTGTCAGATTGGATAATGATACCTTATAACTATTTGAGAGGACAATAGCAATTTGACTGTCAAGGACTGGATCAATAAGGTTAGAGCTGCAAGATACTTTGAATGCCAGAAAGCAACAGAGAATCACATAATTTACTTCATTTTAAGTTTATTTTAGTACTATAGATTGCAATATTTCATAACAGTTAAAATAAATGCTGGTTTCAGTGTAGTTAGCCCACCTGCCTAGTAGCAAAATTATCATTAGTTTGATGTTATATTATTTACTCCAAATTGCCTCTAATAATGTGCATGTGAGAATGTGCGAGTGAATGGTTGTCTATGTTTGTCTACGCATCAGCCCTGCAACTAACTGGGAATAGTCTACTCTGTGTGCCCACTTAAGGCCCATAGGTTTTTCTCTTTTCTCTTTGGCGTTTAACACAGATTAAGCAAGCACCTTGGTTCACAATTTAGTATTTATCTAGTTCTAAATTTATGCTGTATTTATTGTTGAATTTTATTGTCGTTTATTGCTTTTATTGTCATTCGTGACTGTACAGCACTTTGGTCAACCCTGTTGTTTTAAAAGTGCTATAGAAATAACACATATGTCTATGTGTCAGCCCAGCAACTAACGTACAGTTGTCTACTGTGTGCCCCGCCTAAGGCCCATAGTTACTCAGCTGTTTGTTTATGTATGTCTATGTGTCAGCCCTGCAACTAACAGGACATTTTTCTACTTCTAAGGCCCATAGTTACTGGCTTGAGGTCAAGTTACATGCTACCCCATAACATTAATAACCAGGAAAAGATACAAAAACGATCCTATAAAACCTACTTATAACACAGACATTTTTTCATGCCAAGAAGGATACTGAGATGTTAACTTTTGCTGCATTTTCTTGCTTGGAAAAAAGCCAAACACATAATTTACACTAAAGCGTGAGCCACTCAAGTATAAGCAGTAAGTTGACCTTTATGTATGCTTGGCTAATGCTGCCTGTGTACATGTATTTTTGCATTATAGCTTCGAGGGGATGTAATAACCCAAATTTAGTGGGTTGTCTACAAGTACAAAATAATTAACAGCGCCACCTCTCCTTGTTGCCCGCTCCACATGGGCGCACATAATTAAGCCTGCAGTTTGTAGATAACAGAAAATACGCAAGACATCTACGTTCATTTCATACACACCAGGGAAACACATGGAGCTAATCTGTTTCTTTATACACTTTGCTTTTTTATTATAAATTAAAAAGGGAATGTATTTAGTTGAAGCATTTGCCAGTAATAAAACAATCACCAAAGCCACGGCATCAAATGTGGCTATACCTTTGTAGTCTGGGTTTTTATAATTTAAGATAAGATTGAAAAGTTGCACTTAAAAATGGCATTATCAACTTGTCAAATGGGAAGACCGAACAAATGAAATAAGCGTACTTGCACAAAAATTCATTTACTTTGTGTTAGCTACAATGATTATATTTTTGAATAATCTTTCTGGTATCTTTATACAGCTTTTGACACTTCTTTAAAGGTGCCACAAAAACATTAACACATTTAGACGCAACAGTTCTGTCAGGAGTAACAAATT
>JAVQKG010088746.1:0-15629 GCA_036025885.1 Hypseleotris bucephala
CTCAATATATACACACTTCTTCACTACTGTTTATTATTAAAATAATTCCTTCTTTTACTTTGCTTTAGTTTTAACAAGTTATTTCACATTTTTACACTGTTTTGCACTGTATTCCTCTAGGTAAAAAGAAAAGTCAAAATCTGAAAGTTAGTATGGTCATAATAACCTGCATTATGGCTCGTTTTTTAAGTATACATAACAGCTGTAATGAGCTTTTATACATTTGATTTCTTGAATTATTATTACACTCAAGCGTTTAAACACACTCTAGTCTTTTCTCAGCACAGTCAGTTCCATTAGATTCTTTTAAACTGATCACATATCCAGCTCTGTTATATGGGTAGTGTGATTAAAATCTTGACTATGGAGTAATAGTTGTACCTGTGTGATCCTGATCTCTTTAGGCCGTCTGTCTGTGATGGATGTGTGCGGTGATATAGAAGTCCAGAGCAGGTCAACTGCAGGCTTCTGTCTGTCACTTTGTCACTCCAAGAATGAGCGGCAGCTCGGTCCAATGACAGCACACAGCGCCAACTGTGTCTCTGTGGGGTCTAAGACATTACTTTTACAGCCTGTTTGTTTGTCTTTCACGCGGATTCACATTTTGATTTATTTTGCCAACTGCCAGTAAAATTAGCCTACAGTAAAATATGTCCTAAATGATAAATCACTTTAACATTGATGACATTACAAAAATGTCAGGGCAGGTGCCTTTTCATTTACACCAGACTTTAAAATAGATAACTTGTCACTTACTGTGACTTATTAGTTGCTTACCCATTAGGCAAGTGAACACAGTCTTTTGTTGTTGTAGCAAGAAATGTTAATTATTGCTGAGAAATATAAATAATTGTTTTTATTGTATTAGATGTCATTATCATTATGTATAATATATATTTTAACAATTACTTAAGGAATAAGTAACATTGAAGAATGAGCAATCACTTGCTAATATGGTCATGGTAAGATTCATCATGAGTCCTGCCCTAGTTTAATTTAGGTCTTAACTTCCACTTGATAAAATGTTCTAATTTAACATTTTCCTTTCCCCATAATTATATATCCATTTATATTAATAAAGCATTAGCAAGGCAGGAAGGGTGACACAAAAGTGTTTTAAAAATGTGCAGCCACATATAAAGGACTCACTGTTGTATCACCTGTTTCCCTGGCTCGGCCCCTTTGCCATGACAACGGAATGCCGGTTGGGTTGGTGTAAAAAGACGCCTGGAGGAGAAACAAATGTGTGTATCGTCTATTAGAGCTGTAGGCAAGAGCAGCAGCACTAGAGAACTGAAAGAGTTACATCATTGAGGAGGAATCCTTGTCCCCCCTGTGGCTCACTATCCAAGCAGAGCTCTTTCTTTCAGCTGTTTCTGTGTTGATTGTGTAAATGGAGAAGGCGAAGAATAGCTTAGTAATTGGGTCTCTTTTTGAAATGTCAAGGAACATTTTTCACCACCAGGATGTCTTCATGTAAATGTGGATTTGAGTCCAGTCAGGATTGTTTCTAGGCCCCAGTCCGAGCACACTGGAGTAACTGAACTCTGTCTTGTTTTTGAACAGGAACAACAGAACGTGTCTGTTTGATCCAGGGGACAGTCGAAGCCCTCAATGGTGTCCACAACTTTATCGCAGAGAAAGTGCGAGAGATGCCCCAGAGCGCCCAGAAACCTGAGCCAGTCAGTATACTTCAGCCCCAAACTACAGTCAACCCTGACCGCGTCAAACAGGTGAGATGCTAGTGCTTGTAACACGCTGCTAAGCAAATCTGAACACTATGCTAATCTAGACTAGTTGACCTCAGGTCATACATGTGGGTGGCCACTCTGCCTACTGGATCAGTGCACTTCCAGCACACCTTGTTTATTAGTTGCCAGTCGCTCTTGTTCTTTAGGCCATGACCCCCAGGCTGGTGGGGTCAGGAAAATGTGAGGGTATGTGGTTATTTATACATGCAGTCTTTTATAGCGAGACAGAGCACTGTGGCAGCTGCAGTCTAAACCCCTGGGATTAACAAATCGCTGAGTAAAGGGGGGCTGCTGTACTTCTCTGACTCAGTCAGAGATATGTCTCCTTCTGTCAGCCATTTATACTGTTAAATCTTGCTCTTGTTAACATTTAGTGCCACTTTAATCTTTTTGTTTTTCCACAGGCTAAATTGATAGTGCCCAACAGCACTGCTGGGCTCATCATTGGCAAAGGCGGGGCCACGGTGAAGGCAGTGATGGAGCAATCGGGGGCCTGGGTGCAGCTCTCTCAGAAGCCAGAGGGCATCAACCTTCAGGAGCGAGTGGTGACCATCAGTGGGGAGCCGGAGCAGAACCGTAAAGCTGTAGAAATCATTGTGCAGAAGATCCAGGAAGACCCTCAGAGCAGCAGCTGCCTCAACATTAGTTACTCCAATGTGTCCGGCCCCGTGGCCAACTCCAACCCCACAGGCTCCCCCTACGCAAACACGGCCGAGGTGCTGCCCAACGCTGCCGCAGCAGCCGCCACTGCCTCCAGCCTCCTGGGCCAGGCCGGTTTGACCGGGATGGGCGCCTTCCCTGCCGCAATGTCCAGCTTCTCTGGTAACGACCTGTTGGCCATCACGTCAGCCCTCAACACCCTTGCCAGCTATGGCTACAACACCAACACCCTAGGCCTCGGCCTCAACCCTGCAGCTGCCTCGGGCGTCCTGGCAGCGGTAGCAGCTAGTGCTAATCCCGCTGCTGCTGCCGCAGCTAACCTACTAGCTTCCTACGCTAGTGACGCGTCCAGCAGCGCAGGCCACCCCGCTACAGGCCTGGGGGGCTTCTCCCTGGGATCTCTAGCTGCTGCTACTGGGGCTTCCAACGGCTATCTCAATGCCTCATCACCACTGATGGCCTCGTCCCTGCTGGCCACGGAGAAGTTGGCTGACGGGGCCAAGGACGTGGTAGAGATTGCTGTGCCGGAGAATCTGGTCGGTGCCATTTTAGGAAAAGGAGGGAAAACGCTAGTAGAGTACCAGGAGCTAACGGGAGCTCGCATCCAGATCTCCAAAAAGGGGGAGTTCATTCCTGGTACTCGGAACCGTAAAGTTACCATAACAGGGTCGCCCGCCGCTACACAAGCAGCGCAGTATCTGATCAGCCAGAGGATCACATACGAGCAGGGCGTACGCGCTACCAACCCACAGAAAGTGGGCTAAAGCAACAGAAGAGGAAAGAAGGAAAGGATGAAGACAGAGATAGAGGGCAAATGAGAGGTTCGCGTTGAATAGAAAAAGAATCGTCCAATTATCTGTTCAATATTTCAGTATCAAATGAGAGAATCACTAAGGAGGAGGTGGGGGAGACAACCAAGATAAGTGTGTGTGATATGTGAATGTGTTTTTAGGACTGATGTCCTGCTGTTTTTTAAAAGTTTGTGTCGAGTCTTTTTGACAATGGAGATCAGAGTAAGCTGAACTGGTCCACTGCCAAGCTGCAGATTTAAGGGTGAGTCCGCAGTGTCTCACCCAGCTCCAAAACCTCATAGCTCTTTGATTTTTCTTGTTTTGTCGGATTTTGTTGACTGGGGTTTTTGTTTCAGTTACAAATCTCAGCTCCCGGTGAGTTGAGCTAGTCGAGCTGTTTCTCAAACCTGGCTCTCTGTGTACAGTGCATTTGGCATTGTTGACAGGAGAAAGGTTTTAACAAGCACCACAGGTCACCTCAGTCTGTGTGGGAGCAATCTGAGTTCAATTAGTTCTTTATAGAAATCATGTTTTCAATTCTGGATCATATCATAATTGACTTTTCAAAATTTGGGTATTTTATATTTCTATCCATTATTTATTATTGACATGGTCTCATTCAAACACAAATAGATTATTTAAACCTGTGAATGCAGGTTGATCTGAATGTAAAAACAATGTTAGCCTATTGCTATTTTTTATTTACAGGGATCAAATATTGTGTTGCAGTGAACGAAATGTATAATTCAAACCCAGTCTGAACTTCCTAGTCGTAGTTCAGGGGTTAAATAATCAATGTGAGAGGATAGAGGAGACACACAGGAATGTATAAATATACTCTACATAATCATACATGGATAGCACTCCCACAAACGCACAAACTATCAAACATGAACATATTCTCAATCACAGCTACAAACAGAAAATCACGTTATTGTCTAACCCTTACTTGGTGCTATAGAATTAGGTTTGATCCCTTTTTACCATTGAAACTTTCTGGACACTCTTCTCCTTACCTATAACTATGGGGAGGTGTGGTCCAGTCATTAGTAGCCCATTGGATTTGACCCAACCTCTCATTTAATGGTCAGGATTGATTTCAGCATGTAATGATGAAAGGCAATCCACCAGCTAAAATAAAAACTCACAACTCACATTTAGTTTTGCATAAATTGGCTGTCATCTCGATTTTCACTAAAAAACAGTTTTGCCTTAAAGTCTTGTATTTCTAACTCCCGTGATTAACTACCTTATTCCTGAAGCAGTGTCTAACCAGTTCAGATCGCAAAGGGAACAAAGCACTACAAACATGTTTTGATAAGACAAAGCTGTTTGAACCAATATCTGTGAACAAAGAACAAACTATTGCCTTTACATTAAGGGTACCAAATAGTCAGGAGATGTACACTAATGATCAAGAACTTGAAAAGAAGGCTTGGACTCTGAGCCGTCCTTCACAATTTGCATCAAAAACAGTAAAACTATACTGCAAGTCCATTCAGGCAGTCCCGAAAACACGTTAACGCTCACTAACTTCAGGTGGTAATAAAACATTGCTACAACGTTGCTAAAATGTTGTGTTTTACTGGCAACTGTTTGTTAAATGCAGGGAGGCTAATCGTCTGGAGCAATTTCTGAGCACTCAAAGATTACCTTGGCTTCCTTTTGTGCTGCTATCCGTGGAGTACACTGGGTCTCTAAAGACTGCACTGTGAGACATTAAGAACACAAAAATGTAAAGTGTGTCTGTCCCTGCTGGGATGTGAGTATCTATATATTTTAATGTGCACATCTATGTCACATAAAACACAAGACCTACCAATACGCAGAAGGATTGACTCCTCAAAACGTCTTGTGATGTTTCTGTTTACCAATGCACTGCACTTCAATTAGCAAACAAATTACTCCCACTGCATTTATTTACTACACTGTCCTACTCCGTCCACTTCCCGGCTCCAAGTTTTTTAAACGAAGAGGCATTTTTTTCAATTGTCCGTCATCAACCCAAGCTCTATGATCAGCGGCCTAATTGCACAGCTGTGAGGGTTGGTGCTGAGTAGTGTCCAAGAAAATTCCCAAAACTGCTCTGGTGTTTTGGAAATCTCTGTCATTGTCATAATTCATGTTTATTGGATAACTTTATGTCTGAGCATTACATACAGCAAATGCAAACGGTGAGCCAAACTGAAATCTTTCCTTTCACTATGTGTGCAGTAGGCTTCATTCATTTAATCTGGCCACTTGTAAAATCATATTGTATATTTAAACCTTTTACTGCCCAGGATTTTAGCATCTAATAATAACAATAATAATAATGTTAATAATAATAAGATACAAGCACAAAACAAAGGGGTGTTTATCAATGCAACTGGACTGCTTGACTGCAGGGAGCTGTCCTTCTCATCGCTCTCTGATCAATACATTGTGCCAAATACTATCTCTCCTCTCCCCTCATTATCCTGCTCTATTCTCAACATGTGTTCGTCTGTGCTCTCTGCTTCTCCCCCTCTTTCTCCTTCCTCCTGTCTCGTCTTCTCATGGCCGGTGTGTGTCAGTGGCGTGCTGCCGGGAGCAGGAGTTATGCACTATAGGTCAAAAGGGTTTCAATAACGTTTGCCCGGGCCGTAGAGTTCACAAGGCTAACATGCACAGAAAGGTTTTTTTTTTCAAAATAAAACACCTGCCTCCGATACTGTGACGCGCACGACCAACCAGCAATGTTTGTTAGTATCAAATCCCTCCAAAAAAGGATCTAGAACGAAGTCTTTATGGCCTTTTTAGGGAAGTGGGAGCTATATTCCTAAAAAAATGGATGAATCTAAATATAACGAAGCATAGTAAGGACAGGATGCATACAGAGAGTAAAGTGGCAACGTGTTTGTGACCTCAAGCCGAAACAATGACATCCTTTATGCATATCCTCTTATCTGAAGATGACTAGACTTCATTTCTGTGGAATACAATATGTCATGTCATATGATCTATATGTACTTTATTGTAGCTATTCTAGTTTGTAGTCCAAATGCAGTCCAGCGTTGTCGATACAATGTGAACTATGTTATCTTTGTGTGGATGATGAGAGTGCCAACTAAAGCCTGATGAAGATTAGCTTCGCTAAATTTGTTTGTGCATTATGATGACTCATCATCAAGCCAGTGGTGTCCATATTTCTGTCATTGATGATTTAGTTTGACAGTAAGAAAATGTAAAGAATATTGGAAGCAATATAGTAGCATGTTGTCCTGTTTTGTGTTTTATGTCTGTTGTATGAACCTTTGAAATTACTAAGATTTTGAATGAATAGGTTTACATGTACTTTTTGTAAGTTATGAAAATGCTGCTATTTGATAAGTAAACTATACAACATATTTTAGTTGAAAAGATGTCTGGTCTGTTGATTAGAAACATGCTCTGGAGGCTGGAGCATAAAGCGAGGTGTATAGAATACTATACAGTATTGGTAAGATAGTAAAAGTAATAATAGACTCCATAGTACAACCTGTGCCAAACTAGACCTCCGCAGCTTCTGAATTTGTAGATGTGCGATCAGATGTTAGATATCAATAACTTGTTTAGAAGTGCTGATCAAGTGCCAATCAAACTCTGTCTTTTAAGTTAAGAAAAGATAATCAAATACATGACTTAAGAAAACAAAGGACAAAGACCTTTTCGTGCATTGTTTTATCCCATAGCTACATAGAGTAAGAGTTAAAGATTGTGATTTTTATGGATCCATGTTGTTTTACACCCCATGCATCCCTTGTGTGTTTGTTTGACCTGTGGCTTAAGTACTGCTGTTTTCTCACAAATGTCTCTCTATAGGCCAGCATGGACTAAGCATTACATGTTATAAGCATTCATAACATAGCCATTAACAATCAAAAATGTGTTTGTGGAGTTAGGTGTTATCTTTTTGCACGTCTTCTATTGCATGGTATCAAAACGTGAAATTATGGAGGAAAAAAGAAAAAAAATGTAATGTTTTTGCGAGCGACTACTGTCTCGTGAACAAAAAAAAACATTCAGAGACATAACGCTGCATGCAGTCAGATGTAAAGCATTTAAGTTTACTCGCCTCATGTTTTTTAAAAAGAGGTTTTGTTTTTGTTTACGTCGTGAGTTGGGAGGGAGCTCATTTATTGTCATGTTGGCCCGAAAAAAGACACACATTTATATAGTATATATATAAATAATATATCAGATCGATTTCTCGTCATCTCATCATATCTTGACATGTCATCGGAGAAGATATTTAGATTTCTAGGTGCAGTGAGGAGTGTTACAAATGTGAAACAAGCAAACGTGAAAATGTTACTCAGTGCATTGGCTCTATTTTATGGATATTATCAGACATTATTTTTTGTTTTAAATACCAGGTTGAACCTCACTTAACCTGTCCCACTTTTTGTTTATCTCACACAGCTCTAAAGCCCAGATCTAATACTATATGAATGTAACCATCTGCTCTTTTACTATTTTATCTTTTTGATTTCTGTCGAATGTTTATTGGTATTTAATGTAAATTCAGGGCAGGAATGTCAACTACATGTAGAGTTAATATCTATGTCAATAAACAGATTTTCAGCTATAGTCAGGTACAAGGCCGTTTGCATGGCCGCAGTCATCAACCAGATGTTTTTATCCACACTACTTCCGATTCGCTGTCAACATTATCTTGTTTGTTTGGTGTTGCATAAATGCACTTTACTGATCAAGTGGGTCACGTTGGGGTGTTGAACCGAAGCGAACCATGTTGGCGTTCAGCAGGTTTTTTTATTGGTATGATTTTTGTTTTGCTCTAATGTTTTGTTCTCAACTTCTATTCCCTGATTGTGCCGGGGTCTCATGAATGACGGAAAAGGCTGGAGTTGCTCCTGTCCCCCTTGCTTCAACGCCTTCACATTCCCTTTCAACTAATTTTCATGTTTTAACTCAATGAGGGAGATGTCCTTTTGCATCCCGCTTTGCTTTCTATTACAGTTTATACAATGACTTTCTTCAGTAAATTAGGACTGGGCTGCAAACATGAACTAAATGAATGTCTCGCTATTAAGACAAAAAACGGCACCAGCAAAAATGAAGTATCTGCCACCTTATATGAGAATAGATTTGTGTGGAATGCTTTTCGAGTGATAACCCCTGTTGTCACATCAGAATGCCCCAAGAAATTACAATATCATTCCAAGGTTGTTTTTTGAAATGTATTTGAAATGTTCCCGTGGCCCACAGAGCCCTGTCACGCGAAGGCTTCGACTGGTTTTTATCTACAAACTGGCTAAAGGCTGCTTGCTCCTTAACCTCAAGTGTCACTTTTTCAGCCATCATGACATTGCTGTTTGTGTTTCCTCACCACTGTGTCCGCCCTTTAAAAAACGGATTAAGGTATTTCTGAGCCCTTTCATCTGAGGGGAGAGAGTAAAAAATGAAAAACAGGATTCTTGCCAACCAGACATGAGGCCATCTTCGTTTCTTTTCTCCTGTCTTTGACCCTCTGAACCTCCCATGAACTTAGTTGACCTTCTCCATCAACAGGACTTCATGTATGTGTTCAATATTTGACTCTACTTTTACTGTCCAATTCTGCCAGACTGTTCCTTTGTTGCTCTGTTTATGGGGACTATTGTGCAGGGTGAAACGCTTGCTTCAGTGTGAACTCAAGAAAGCATGCCTTGCAAACATTTTCATTGTTGTCAACAATTTGTTTTCAGGTGTTAAATACGTTTTCTTTGTTTCCATTTCAAAATGGACTGACAGCATAAGACAAAATATTCCAACCTAAACTAAAGAGATGTTTTGTTGATTGGATATGCTCTCTTTGATATAAACCACAAATGTTTTGTGTCTGTGACAAAGAGAACATGTGAAAGTCCAGTGTTAACTAAAAAGGGCTTTCTAGGACAGCATTTATAAGTTGTATGGGATCATTGAATATTTAAAGTTGAAGAAATGCCTTCTCTTGTGCCATTTTGAACTAAAGTGTGAAAGCTTTTCATGGCAAATACTTGTCAAAGATTGTGCCAAATAAATCCACACTGAGCCAAAAGGCAGCCAGCCTTCATAAGTAACTGTTAGATCACTGGAATGGTTTGTCCCAGTTCCACTCCCCCTGAAAACATCAGCCTAATTGTACGATGTTCAGCTCATGTGCCATTATTGTTATGCTGCCAGTCTGTTTTCTGCTCTTGTCAGAGGGACATCTCCGAAGCAGTCTATTTTCTAAACGATACAGTGTTGATAAAGACAACAGCTTCTGTGGTGAGGGGATGAGAGGATTTGTGTTCTTTTCCTTCTGGGTTTCTTTGACCATTCTTCATGACTAGATTTAAGGGTAATGACTATTTAATGTAACTGTAGTACTGTGTTTGTAAAAGAAATTCAGTGAGTTGTGTTTTATGACTCGTGGAAAACCAGTGAAGTCAGCATTTCAGTGTTAATAATTGAATTGTTTTTTAAAGATTATTTTTGCGACGGCAACAAAGAGTCATTATAAATGTTCATTTTAACATCACTTGTGTTGTGTCGCTTTTGTTCGCCTCGGGTTCCCCTTGACACCATCTCCATCTGAGTGAAAGGTCGAGAGCAGAGATAATTGCAATCAGCACTTTTTTATGGCCAGATCAGTGTCTAGGGCATGATTTAAATGCAAATAATTTTGTGTTTATGTGGACACAATGTCTTGACATAGTGGAATTATATGGTTAAGGTGCAATAATTAGACAGTAGCACAAATGGCTCCAGTACACAAGGTGCTGGGCTTGTTTACCGCAGGAGCTCAAGCACAGTGGCCGACAAATAAGAGTGAGGGTGTTAAGATGGAAAAATAAATGAAAAGATTACTGGATTTTGAAGCCCCTCCAAAAAGGTGTTTTCATTCATTGAGTCTGATTAAACATCTGCTCAGTTCACCTCAGGCCCTGTATTAGTCACACCACACATTTTGACTTATCAGAAAAAAGCACAGGTGTTACTAACAGCGTTTACAAGGTGCTGCAGTAGGCATATGTACACTCTGTGAGCTCTTCAAATATAATTGTTGGCCATCATGCAAAGAAAAAAAACTTAAAATAGTGATATACAGGGGTGGCTGGTTTATAGGGCTAGTAGAATATTTCAATCTCTGAGTTAATTGTTTTTTATTTTAAGAACAATTCAAATTCAAAGCATATGGAAATACATTTTCTTTAGGAATAAAATTCTTACTTTGCTGCTCACACTGAATGACAAAAATATCAAATCTGAGCATAATAGAAAAAAAACAAAAACATTATAGCAGCACTAATCTCAGTCTGGTGAAAGGTGATTGACAGCTTTGTAATGTTCCACCATCCTCCTCATGTATGTAGGCCTACAACGTAAGAGCCCCATAGATTTAACAGTTTTTCTTTTTTTATAGCACACTCGCTTTACCTGTTTTTGGGCATCACCGTCTTTTTGTGGAAGACAAGACAATTAGCATTGGCATTAATTTCTGAATTTAGGCAATCCGACTTGAATGCACTTTATGTAGGCTACGGCCCACGATGCATTTTTGGGACATTCTTTTACTAAATGGTGACAAGGTAAATACTCGTTATACATTTATAGCAGGATGTGTTGTTTTCACTACTAGAATGTACATGTAAAATCAAAAATTTCACGAGCCAAATGTTACAAATTTGGTCAATTAGCTGAAATGTTGCTGGCTAAACCGCTGCCATGTTCAAGCCAAAATAGTTTTGTGATTTTGCAGGCCGTATGATGCCTTATTGCTTTACAGTGAGTCATTCATGCTAATGCTAGTTTAGCCTTTTTTATGGGAGACTACCAAAGTTTGGAATCTCTCCCAAAATTCAAGCGTCTCTGGTTGTAATTGGAAACACCTGAGTGTGATTTTAGGACTGAAGAACTCCAAAATAAAGCATCATCCTCTGTTATTTTCCAGTTGTTGGGGTAACATTTAAATTAGACCGATCACAGTCTCCAGTGAAGGTCTGCAGCCAAATGAGTGGAATTTCTGAAGCAAACAAGTAAGTACAAATCCTGGTGACTCATGACCGTTGATTTTAACTTATTTAATCTAAGGATTTGCTGTAATACCCATGAACTTTCACTATCTAAAAGATGATTGATATGATAATGATTCACTGTAGTCAAAGAAAATCCAAGTAAAGCTAGATAACCAATGGAGGTCTGAATTATAAATCTGAAAACCATTCGTGTATAAACTATCATCTCTTCTCAGTACTGGGCCTAATGCAGTTATTGAGTTCAGCCTATGGATATTCTGCAGTATGTCACAGCATCATGACTTAAGTGCAATGGCGTCCATGAGCCATCCAGCACACAGGGCTTCCTCCTACATTGTGACCTTGTTCATTATCCACCAAATAACATTCCTAATCTGCCAGGCTCAGTGGAGGTGATATCACACATGCACACATTTTTACATTCTGGCAGACAGGCTATACGCGAGTCATGAGGTGTTCAAATTTGGGCTTTTTTAAATACCTAGTACTTAGGAAGACTATTATGTAATATAGAAACCATGTCATATAGCAAAAAAAATCTTGCAAATTTTAAATCTCTTTACTCCCCCTACTGGTTGTGGTTGGAATATAATTTAAGGACATTTCCTTGTAATTGGTAAATTGCGCATAGATCAAAACAGCATAATTGCAACTAATGACACGTTTTTTTTGTTAAATAGACCTTTACATCTTGTTTTCTTGTGTAAAACTTTAAATTGTCTTTGAATAATCATATAAGTGTTTGTAATCAGAGTTTCCATAAGAGTGTACTAACCTTAACCCTGCAATTTAACCCAAAAAAAAAAACTGTTTTAAAAAGGAAGGCGTCTGTACAAATTTTTACTGTGCCTTAATCCACTCTATATAGAGCAGAATGGTCACAATTTCATAAAGCATTAGGAAGCTGTTTTAGATGCAGCGGTGGAAAGATTCATAACTACTATTCATACTGAGCTTAACTACATTTACATTTTTTTACATTTACTCCTTATAAAGCTGATAAAGTTATATTTTTTAAAAGATAACTCAACAACATGCTGTCACAAATATGCTCCAAGAAAAATATTTCCTATTCAACTTGGATGACTTTGAAAATAATGACTGCCTTGGTGACTGACAAGCAGATGACTCTTGGAGCTTATGCATAACCATGATGAGAATGACTCAATAACAAACAATGGCACGACAATTAGCCACATGAATCCGTAAAAACGAGTGAATGGAAATAGTAACCACACTTAGGTCATTGCGTTGGCAGTTGGCACGTTTGATTTAATGAACCAACTCGTGTCATCTACTGCTCATGGCACTGACAGAAATAGTCTATTTAACCATTCTTAACCGTGAACTCACACTATCTCAGGTCTGCAGCATTCAGGATCAAAAACACTTTGGTTATTGTTGGACCAAATCTTCAATTTTCTGTGATGGGAGCTGAAATCTCTCATTCCATGAAGCCCTGCTCATTCCATGTCATTTTATGCATTGGACTGAGGTGTAAAAGCCTGCAGTGGTATACATTTAAGGCACATTTGATTCCTGCTGTGAGAGTAGGTAGCAATGGGCTTGAATGATAAAATTGCGTTGTCAAGGTAACAGGTTGTTCTGAAGACGGTGGATATGTCGTATTGGGGATGCTCCGATACTATATTTTCACCTGCAGAGTGCGTTTTTCCTGGCTTCTCTTTTAGAGCCAGACACTTAGATGAAAAATAATTTACATTCATAATTGATATAGGTTTAACTGCATAATCAGTAATATAAAAATGTCAATTAAATATTAAAATGGGCACTGTGCGAAACCTTGAGATGCCAGTGTGATTTGTATGAAGTGATGAATGAAGAAAAAAGGAGCGTGCCAGAGAATGGAGAGGCTCTAAGGCACCCTTTAACATGGCTCCTGGTGTAACCATGGATACCTGTATTTCATGGATGGAGTAATTTTAGCTGGAGTGGGATCTGAAGGATATCAGTGTATCTATGCCGCACTCCCTTATCTTATCACATGCAACTTCCACCGCTTCAAAAAGTAGCAGATTTATAGATTATGGAACATAATAATAATAATAACATTCCACTAAATATAGCCAAGCACTTGCCATGCAAGGTGTTTTGTTTGCAAGAACAATGCTGCATTCAGTATATGACATCTATAGAATTTGTAAGATATTTAGTATCCAAGTCTATAGTTTTGAAGATTATATATGCCACAAGGTAAACACTATTCATTAAGACAAACACTGCAGAGCTGTGGTCAGAAAGCACAGGAAATTATCATGCTGTGGATGTAACTAGGCTGCACAGAGATAACAAAGCTGGTATAATTAAATGGGCGAGGGAATAGAAGAGAGGAGAATTAGCTGTGAAAACATTTTCTTTGCTTTGTATGAGTGCTTTTCTTCCGTGTGCGGCTTGAGAGTGAAGGATGGCCGTAGCTTTACTTATCAGTCATGGAGAAAGAGAAGGCAGAAGTGTCTGTACTGTCAAGGCAACCGTAATACTGGCCACTGGGGATTATGTGGAGATGTAGAGATGATAAAAACAGAGCAACTCTCAGAACCAGACGGGATTGACATAGTGTCAAACCACCTCCACTCCGAACTCAAACGTGTCAGTTTTGTCATTGCTGCCAACGTCTAAATCTGTCATTCACTGTTGCATGCATTACCCAATAACTGAACAATTTGCATACATATACTACCTAGTTTAGTAATTCTACATTGTTTTGTATAAACCATGCAGTTTCACATGTGAGTAAATATCGTGAGCCTATGGTCACAGAAGCTGTTGCACTGAGTCAGGTCTAAATTTAAGAAAATGACTTGAGAGTTAAATGTGGGCAAACTCATTTGGTTTCCTGTGTAGATTGTGGTCTTTATTACAAGGTGTTTGATGGCCATCAGCCCAGCACACTGCTCTCTGACTCCCTCTGCTGGTCCTAGACACTCTATGCAGACACTTGAAATGCAGTACTTGAATTTTACTAGTGGGCCTACATGCAATTTCTGTGCTTCTTGAAGTAGGTGTTATTTTAGTAATGGTGGTAAAGTATGGGGTATAGGCTTATATGCTACTTTTATATGTAGTAAGATAGCTGAGGGGGTCTCCCAAACATAGCCTGAATATATTTGTGTAACCTAATTGTAACCTAATTAGGCCTACTTATAGTGACAGTCGCAACTGGAAAAAGGCCATAGTAAGACAAACCATCTGCTGACAGTAGTCTACTCCTGGATGTACTAATAAAACAGATCCATGAGTCTACTCTACAGATTTCAGTCTCGACACTTTCAAACTCCGATCCACGGGGTGGCGTATGTTCGCTGAACATGTCGCTGAAAGACAAAGCATCCCACCCACCACGCATCAGTTTCTCACATAATTTGAGCCCAAACTAGCGAGAGATCAAATTAATTAACAATTATCAAATTAATTAACAATAAAGAAAAAAATAATAAACATTGTTATGCATGTTGTCAAATTCCTCTTTGCTTTCATATAGTGTTTATTTTGAAAGCCCAGCGGAATCTATCATCTTGTGGGACTATTGCTCTCTGGACGTCATTTGGGGCCGTGATTGGGGCGTGTTGGAGGACTTGCATTCCTGTCTGCTCAGTTTAGTAAACTCACACAAGCAGCTACTGCCTGTTATTCCTCTTTTAACATCGTCGAAGATACCTCACCGTAAGTATTTCATTTTAGACTCGCTAGAATTAGTTTTTTGCAAATGCTAATACTTTTTAGCTGAGTGCTGTGGAAGTGTGAGGAAATCAAAATGACATCTCGCTAGTCATTGTATCTTTGACAGCAATAGCTAGCTTTGCCTCAAGCTAGCTCTATCGTCTTTATGATACAACTAATTATATCAACTAACTCAACCACCGGCCAAAAACAAAGATCAAGATTTTAGCTTGTTTTGTATTTAGTAGTGTTTGGTAAAGTTTTTCTTATGTGAATTATCTACCACGTTTATTTTAACATTTTAATGTTCTAAAAAAACTGTGTTTTGTTCCAATGCAAAAAAGAGAGAGAGAAAAATAAACTTCTAAATAGAACAACATTATTTGTATATTGGGTGTGGTTTAGATTTAGTGTAGTTTTTTCATACAGGAAGCGTTAAGGAATACACAGTGGGTGTGCCATTTATGAGCTGAAAGACAAAGCATGCCACAACTTGATAACAAACTATCAGAACTGTTTGATTGTTTCTGAGTGGAGTCGATGTTAGTAACCTCAACTAGAATTGTCTTAAAGCAAAACAGATTAAAAGGACAGTTGTTTAAATTAAAATTAGTCCAATTACTGCATTAATTAATTAACTGCTAAGACTAATATGGTTTAGGCAAAAACATTGTTCTATGTTTTATATTTTACAGTTCATTCAAGATGTGGATGGCAAAACAGTTTCTTGGTGGCATCAT